>JAXCGZ010009767.1:62500-82616 GCA_037179515.1 Halocaridina rubra | reverse complement strand
CTTATTTTCTTTTCACGGGTCTGCACTGGCATTCACCTGTCTCTTCGTATGTTTTTTTTCTCTCGTGAAGATCGTACCGCACTGCCACCACTGACGTAGTGGTTTTAGACCTCCACTTGAACTCACACTTTATAAGATGACTGGGTTATCTCACCGCTTGTCACCACTGACGTAGTGGATATAACTATTCCACAGTATGCCGCCACTGACGTAGGGCTTTTATGATTATCCCCTTCTAATGACACCACTGCCGTAGGGCTTTTCCTCCTACGTAGATATGTTTATAATTATGGTAGCGTGGTTACAAGGCAATGAACATTTGTACCTGATGGGTACAAGGTAAGAATGGACACGCAGTGAATCCTTTACTTATCTTTATTCTAGAGTACAACACATCCGACGCCTCAATGCCCCTATGCCTCAAATGGCCCCCACCCAATGACTATCACAATCTAGGATCTATTCGTGCCCCTGGTAATTTCTAACTAACTGTCTCTGCTGTTGTTGTTGTTGTTGTTGTTTGAGGTTAAAGCCAACCTTGTGTTGGCACGGGCCCTTGTTCAAAGAACGGCCCGTAGGTTAGAGGTTATACCTCTTGGTTTGTTTTATCACCTTGGTGGTTCGAAAGTTTCCAAGGTGGTGAGATGTGTTTCTATGTTGTCAAGTATTTCCTTAACAATTTTCGCTGCATGAACTGTCGCATTGGTGTGTTGTGGTTCCATGTTTAATCCGTTCCTTAAGCTGTTTGTCTTTGGACATTCTAAAAGATAATGCAGCAGGGCCTTATCAGTTATCATTTGACAGTGTGCACACTCTTTTCTGGGGTTCTCAATGATTTCCCAGCAGCATTTGTAGCCTAGCCTGAGTCTAGCTATCATGACAGCCAGACTCCTTGGGGTGTATTTGGATACCGGTGGGGGCTCTAGCTTTGTTGCTTCCCTGTACCACGTGGCAGAGTGGGAGCCTCTGTTGACCCAGTAGCTGTGGTTTTCCTGCTTTGATCTCTGTAGTGCCTGCTTGGTTTTTGATTTGTATTGTTGAAGACTGGGTTGTATAGATTGCTGTATGCTGTGGCATAAGACGGCATCCTTGGCAAGTTGATCAGCCTTGTCATTTCCAGGGATGTTGATATGGCTGGGTATCCAGTTGATGGTTACTGGTCTTCCTTGTTCTTGATGTTGCACTAGCAGTGTTTGGACCGTGCTGATTAGGTTGATGTTTTCTTTGAACTTCTGCTGCTGTAGTGCTTGGACAGAGGAGAGTGAGTCGGTGTGTATCGTAACAGGTCCTTGTCCTTTTTCAATTGAGTTGTGCAGAGCCATTTTGATGGCAAATAACTCAGTTTGCAGAGTGGAGCAGGAGTCTGAAAGTCTCCAGGAGGCTGTAAAATTCTCCGAGTAGACTGCCGCTCCAGTTGCAGGGATACCAGCATTGACAGTACCATCTGTGTAATAGGAGACGCCTTCTTCTTGGTTGGTTTCAGCGATGGCAGCTAGAGCTGCTTCATGCAGTTGTATCTTTGAACAGGCTTTCTTACTATCAGGAAGACTAGTGGTGTTGAATTTTGCAGGGTGTGCTCTCCATGGGACTAGCGGCTTGTAGTTGGTGCAGGGCTTGTCTAAGTTTATTCTTGTCAGTTCAGGTGCCATGTTGCATTTGTGAATACTTTTCAGAAGGTGGCCGGCATAGCTGTTTGGGATGGGGAGGTCAGGATGTTTGTTGAGGGCATCTTTCAGCCTTGTTTGCGTGTGGGATTTCCTTTCGGATAGCAGAGCCTTTGTTATGGAGTTTGTGTTGGAAACGTTTATCCAGCTAATTAAGGGAGGTAGATTTGTTTCCATTTGTAGGTTGCATGTCTCTGCCCTGGGAGGCTCTTTAAATACCCCCAGGGCAGGGCGTGGCTTAACATCCAATTCTCCAATGAAATCAGTCAGATCTAGTCCTAGCTAATCAGCGCCAGGTTCAAAGTGGAATCCCACCTACTTCCGGGGAGGAGTTATTGGGCATTTCTCCTGGGCAGGTTCCTGCGTACGAAACACAAGTTTATGTTTTCTTGTGGTTTAGGAAATGGCTAACTTCCTGTCCTTTCTTGCCCTTCTCGATGCCAGGTCCATAAGTCTCACGGTTCCGGTCATATATTTCCTTGGCACTTTCTACAAACATTGTAATAAAATATCCGTGCCCTCGACCAACCGCTTCCGCTCAAGATCTGTTACAAGTTTCAGCTTCTGGCTTCAGCATGGCGGAAGTCATACGACACAATCACAAAATAGGCACCTGGTGTATTTTTTAGTGCATAATCTGGAATTGAGGTTAGGTTAGGTTGGGTTAGAGTAGGTTATGAGTTAAGCACATGTTAGGTAGGGCTAGGTTAACCTAACCCAAGCTAACCTCAATCCAAGATTAAGCACCTGTAAAGGATGTCAGCATTGTCATAGCCGTTGTCAAATATGTACATTTTATTCTTATTTTATTAATTTTTATGTGAGAATTTTACCATTTTATTTACATATGTACTTTGTGTTATGACATTCTTATATTATTTATATTTATGTATATTTTTTTATATAATTTATGCGTGGAAGTAACATGTGTTATATATGTATTCGTATGTGTAGTTTTATATAATATACTTACGTATAGCTTGTATTATATATTCATGTATACATCTTTTCTAATCTATACACATATAAATGCATTTTTAATTGTAGTATTTTCATATGTGATTTTATATTATAAATATGTTGTATATATATATATATATATATATATATATATATATATATATATATATATATATATATATATATATATATATATATATATATATATATATATATATATATATATATATAGTGCATTTTATTTATTTATATTGCTTCTTGGTTTACGCTCTGTCAAGACTATCCTGATTTCTAGAAGAGATTCTGCATGTAAATAGTAAATTAGAGCTTTGAAATCAATAAATAAGATAATTTTTCTAGATTGAATAAGGAAATACGCAATGATCTGAAGAATTATTGGAACAAAATATATTGTCTGACGATTTATCTTCCTGTTAATACCCATTCGATTGGGGATACAGATAGACAGGTTGGAGCAGGGGGATTAAGGTTGGATACTTTTCTAGTCTGTAGATTTACTGGATCAAAGTATGTTTTATTTCTGATATGTTTATGACCTTTAATCATCATTCGATTGAGTTTTGACACAGTGTGGAGCTGGGGAATTAAGACTGAATACCTTTCGACTTTGTTCGGTGCCCATGACTTAGGCTCTGTTTGGGATGAATGGTATATTATATATATGCAAATACAACAGAAAATCAGTATTTTATGGTATTTTTAGATCAAATTTAGTAGGTTGGCCCATGGCACCATCCGCCCGTTGCGATACTATAGCTGAAGAATTTTTAAACTTGAATAGGACTGTCCAGGACAGTTCGATGTTAAGTCTTTCTTCAGTTACGGTTATATTTTATGCCTACATCAACACTGAGTATTCTTGGATATTCATTACACCCCTCTTATTATCCCTTCACTTTTGACAAGTCATTACACTCCCCATCTCTATTACTTTTTATTTAATGTATTCTTCGTGCCCAGGCTCGGTGGGGACTGTTTTATTTTATTTTTATTTTTTGGCCCGTCCTGGTGTCACAATCATAAAAAAAAAAAATCAGAATACCCATCTTTTGAAATATACTAAAGTACAGTGGTAACGCGCTGGCTTCGCATTCACGAGGTCGAAAGATCGGTTCCCGTCCAAGACCGAGAGTTTAAGCTGTTTACTGGCAGGAACTGCTGTGGTTGGACACCACAGTGGGGGGTTGGGGCTTGCCCTGGCTGACGAATACCCATTGTATTGAAATGGAAATAAATTTTGTTTGTTTTTGTTTGTTTGATTGGAGTAATGAGTCACTAAGCATCACTCTACGCCAAAAGATCTCTGATAATGAGCTCAGTATAGATCGAAAGGTTAGGATGTAATTAACTCTTAATATATTGCTTCATTGCAACTGCAGATCAGTAGCCAGAACCCTTTTCATGGGCTACAGGAACATTAATTATAAAGGAGAACCTCGTGACTATGAGCTCTATAAAGATCGAAAGCTTAGAACTTATGTACCCCTAATATACATACATATACACTTGGCCTAATTCCCCCCTTGTAAGGGGGTGGCCAAGCCAAGAAACGCGCATTCATCAAAATCCACACATACCTCTACCACTCCCATTAGCTCCTTGGGGATACAGGAAGCCCTAATATATAGTTTCAAAATATCTACAGATCAGTGCTGGACTTCTTATCGAGTCTTACAACTAGTAACTATGAATGTAAAAGCAATTTGAATTAAAAAATATAATTACTAATTTTTGATAATATATCATGTCTATTATTATTATTATTATTATTATTATTAGTTTTATTATTATTATTATTATTATTATTATTATTATTATTATTATTATTATTATTATTATTATTATTATTATTATTATATCTCTTGTGAAATTCATGATAGTCTCTAAATATATGTTTCCATCGATAAGGGCAGAAAGGTAAGTGAAAAATGTATTTCTTCTTTATTGGTGTTTATATTCTTGGGTGTGTATGTATGTGTGTGAGTACGTGTGTGTGTGCGTTCATGCTTGCGAGCGCTTCCGCTTGACCTATTCATGTTTCGCCTCCGGGAACGTTGCCCAGTGCATTCCTAAAACTTTAACAAACCGTCCTACCATAGATATCAGCTCAGAATGTGAGTGATTACCTAATTGTGATTACCTAATTGTGTTTACGGGAAAGAGCCCAAACCTCGTATCTTCCCGTCTCCTGATCGGTTCCATTTTAGACTTAGTGATACTTATCATACCTGTCCTTAAAACTATGGATTGAGATAGCATTAACTACCTCCTCGCTTAGCCAATTCCAATTATCAACTACTCTTACACTGAAAAAGTATTTCCTTACATCCTGCAAACAAGTTTTCTTACCAAGCTTCAAACTATGACCTCTAGTTCTAGAGCCAGCCATATCAAAATATCGATCCCTATCCACTCTATCATAACCATGAAGGAATTTAAAGACTGTCACCATATTTTCCCTCACTCTTCTAGCTTCGAGTGATGGTAAGTCTAATTCCCTCAGCCTCTCATCATAACTGAGATTGCGTATTTCTGGCACCAGTTTCGTGGCATGTCTTTGAACTTTTTCAAGCTTAGCTATGTGCTTTTTCAAGTGCGGATTCCAAAAGGGGGCTGCATATTCGAGTTTTGGCCTCACATAGGTTACATAAATATTTCTGAACATTTCCTTGTCCATGTGCCTGAAGGCTACCCTTACATTTGATAAGAATGCATATGCTGCCCTTACTATGCCATTTATATGTATTTCTGGAGACAAATCTGCCAGTATGTTTACTCCTAGAACTCTCTCATTTTCTGTCTCTTGAAGTTGTACTCCAGCCACCGAGTAGTCAAGCTTGGGCCTTCTTGCACTTGTACCCATTCTCATTGAGTGTGTGTGTGTGTGTGTGTGTGTGTGAGAGAGAGAGAGAGAGTATATATATATATATATATATATATATATATATATATATATATATATATATATATATATATATATATATATATATATATATATATATATATATATATATATATATATATATATATATATATATATATCCTCTATGTGTGTGTGTGTGTGTGTTCCACCATGTAGTGTAGTGGGTGGAGATGATTTGTGGAATATTTGTGTGCCTTTCCTGCCCAGATGGAGTAGATGATATTTGACTTTGAGGACGATGCACAGCCGCCTGTCGCAATACTACAAGTTTAGGTCTTTTGGACATATATAGGACTGTTCAGGACAACTCTATGTTAAGTCACCATTCAGTTGCGGTTATTTGCGTATACATTTACATCGAGTATTCAGGCGTATTAATTTCACATATCTTTTTTATCCCACCACGTCTTACAAGTCACAACATTCTCCATCTAGGCTTCTCTTTCTTTCTCATTCTTTTATTTCTGTCCTTAGGCTGGTACTTTATTTTTTGTGCCCAAGCCCCATCAGGGTTATTTTGTTTTTTGTATTTTGGTCTTCCCGGTGTAATTCAATATATATAATATATATATATATATATATATATATATATATATATATATATATATATATATATGTGTGTGTGTGTGTGTGCTTGTGTGTGTTTGTGTGTGTGTGTGTGTGTGTGTGTGCGTGTGTGCGCGCGCGCGCTTGTGTATTCATTCATGATTTCTAATAATCTATGCATATAACTAGTTTGAGTTTATATATATATATATATATATATATATATATATATATATATATATATATATAATATTAATAATAATAACAATAATAATAATAATAATAATAATAATAATAATTATTATTATTATTATTATTATTATTATTATTATTATTAATAATAATAATAATAATAATAATAATAATAATAATAATAATAATAATAAAAATAATAATAATAATATTATTATTATTATTATTATTATTATTATTATTATTATTATTATTATTATTATTTGGAAAGTCAGTTGAATGTAATTGTTACTGCCTGGTCCATATACAGCGTCCACACCTTTACATTTTTCTACAGGTTTCCCGCTTTGATATAGGGTCGCATGTGTGGCCGCCGTGGCCGGGTGGTAGTTCGATTGACTTTGATTCATCTGGTCGTCGATATGAGACCCGCCAATGTCTTATATTAGAAAGGGCATTCACTCGGGGTAACCGTCACACTCTGTCAAAACTAAAATCCTCCATAAGGAGGCACCGTCCTAGCCCTTATTAGGAAATGGAGTCCGTGAAGTAAAACCATATCATATGGGGCCCCATGTTTATATTCGGCGATATTTGGTATTAATTGTTATACGACAAGATGTTTTTTTTCTGATAGCAACCCTTCCCATTCATCGGGGCATGTTATTAGGACCGAATGGTGATGTTTTGCTCCCCCTGTTTTTTTTCTTTTATGTATTCAAGAATCTTTGTCATAAAATACATTTCGTATCATTAAAAGTAGATTCTGAAAGAAATGGAAATATTTTTTCGGACTTTCTCAGTCTCCCTCACCCGTAACCCTCATCCCACACCTGATACATACATTGGCCTCCGGAAGTCTACGGATTCTTATCCGGAATTCCCCCCTGTAATTGGTTTGACGGAGCCAGAGGGCACACCAATTCACACACACAAAAAAAAAAAAGTCAGTTCACCCCATCACACCCATCTTAGCTCATCGGGGATAAGGGATCACCACAATCCCCCCCATCCCACCCCAACAACCTTGCTTCTTGCATCAACCACAGTAAAGGAGGGCAGATCATCTCCTGCTGTAATGCCAGACATCTGTAGCAATAGTTCTGTTCACCTTCATAATACATATAAACGTTTTAGGTTAATTGATTTCATGACTCCTCTCATCTGAAATTTAGAACCCCAATATATCCACTGTTCGCTTCATTAGTTTTTCGTGTTGTATACATGTCTGCCGAACAAGACCAAATTCTGGAGGTAAATAATATTCGGTATATTTATCCGAGATTGGAATTTCATGCTCTGGATTTATTATTAATGGTCCGACAAGGTGAAAACAACGTGGACTCAAATCAAACACGAGCCGATTATATTGCAGAGTCGACCGATTCCCATAAACAAATACAGTATATTGTTGCACAGTTTAACTTATGCATGCACTACATTTTTGCTGGACAGAGCCATGAATATTATTTGATTCTAATATCTGTTGTGTAACTTCTCTAAACTGATATATATATATATATATATATATATATATATATATATATATATATATATATATATATATATATATATATATATATATATTATATATATATATATATATATATATCAGTTTAGAGAAGTTACACAACAGATATTAGAATCAAATAATATTCATGGCTCTGTCCAGCAAAAATGTAGTGCATGCATAAGTTAAACTGTGCAACAATACACACACACACACACACACACACACAAACACACACACACACACACACACACACACACACACACACACACACACACACACACACACACACACACACACACACACACACACACACATACATACATACATACATATATATATATATATATATATATATATATATATATATATATATATATATATATATATATATATATATATATTATATATATATATATATATATATATCTCTTCTCATTTATATAATGAACCCTTATGAGATATAAACCACTTTCCTTCATATCAGAGAAATCCACCTTCAGTCTAAGAGCACAAATTTTGCGTCTAGCGTCTCCCACGGACAATAATGCCCAGTTATACATACACAATCCCATGCACTTGTATCTCTTCCTTGCATTTTATATAGTGCACCGTTATGAAATATAAATCTTCTTTCATTTCCGAGATATACACCTTCTGTCTTAAAAAAAAAAAGAAAAAAGCTCCTTCTCGTTTCCCTCATGGAAAATAAAATTATAAACGCGAGTGCCAGAAAGGCAACAGCAGCTACCATATATTTTGCTAAAAAGTTTCATAGCAAGAGTTACGAATTTTATTCAAGATAAAATCCTAATTTTCCGAGGGTTAGCTGCTTGTTTACTGCGGAGAAATTTTCGCAGATAAGAAATGAGGTGGCCATAACGCACCCAGTGTATAATGTGTTGTAATATTTTCTCAAAGAGAGAGAAAAAGTAAAATTTTTTTGCTAAGGGAGGGAGATGCTGGAATAAAACGGAAATATGTAACATCACAGAACGGTAAAAGGACTCCAGATAAAAAAAAAAATATTCGAAGATACAATAAAGACATTTACAGTTTATTTGAAAGATGCATTTTCGAAATGCATTTTGGTTCTTAAGTGTTGCCTCTACATCACAATTACCCAGTACAATGAAACGAAGAAAACAGAGAGAGAAAAAATACAATAACAAAAATTATTTGTAATTTCTTTAATCACAATTCTGGCCCTTTTCTGTAAGACTTAAATCTGCATCAGAAAGAAACGAGATATAATAATAAAAAACTACAAAATAAATGTTTTAGATTTGATGTTTCAGAGAAACGTTTAAATCCAGAGTCTGGGTGAGCTAGCCAACTCAACTCGGAGCCGGTCCCAAGCCTAGATAAATGGAGAGGGTAGTGTCAAGAAGGGTATCCTACCGTAGAATTCAGAGCCAAAACTAACATTAGTTCTTAAATGGCTTGTGAAATATAGGCTTTTGCCTCTCCTAGTGCCTAGATTGTATTGTCTTCGTATACTTCGTTCGTTCGTTCCGGTTTTATGTCACGGACTCCCTTTTCTACCAAGGACTTGGACGGTTGCCTTCTTGCCAAGGACTTATTTTGGCAGATGTCATAGTTACCTTGAGTGCATGCCCTTGCTAACCTCAGACCGTGACGAGGCGTGAACCCTCGACCTGACGCCTCAAAGTCGCGGACGCTACCGCTTGAGCCACGGTGACTACTATTCTCTGGGTATACTGATGTATGCTAATCACGACTGCTACACCGATCTCTGTTACCCACAAGTGCAATACTGGTATATTCTAATGACAATTGCAACACTGCTCTGTCTTAATCACAACTGCAACACTGGTATATATTCCAATGACAATTGCAATACTGATATATCTTAATCACAACTGCACCACTAATCCATGGTAATTACAATTGCAGCACTGATCTACTTTAATCACAACTACAACACTGACATATGTAAATTACAATGACAACACTGATCTGTGTTAATTACAATTGCAGCACTGATCCATGTTAATTGCAATTACAACACTGACATATGTAAATTACAATAACAACTCTGATCTGTGTTAATTACAATTGCAGCACTGATCCATGTTAATTACAACTGCAACACTGATGTATGTAAATTACAATGGCAACACTGTTCTGTGTTGATTACAATTGCAGCACTGATCTACGTTAATTACAACTACAATACTGACATATGTAAAATACATTGACAACACTGACCTGTGTTAATTACAATTGCAGCAAAGATCCATGTTAATTACAATTGCAACACTGACATATGTATATTACAATGACAACACTGACCGGTGTTAATTACAATTGCAGCACTGATATGTAAATAACAATGATAGCACTGATCTATGTTAATTACAATTGCAGCACTGATCCATGTTAATTACAAATGACACACTGATCTATGCTAATTACAAGAAGTTTGGCCGGAAAAATAAACAGGATGAATGTTGGCTGGCTCAACTTGTCTCTCATTTTTTAAGGCAAAAGATGTTCTTTCTTTTATAAGTTTAAACAAAGTCTTTGAAGGATTAAGAAGACCAAACTTACTTTCAGCATTTCAAGAGGCCATTCATGAGACCGAACTTGAGTTTTGCATCTCAAGACCAAACTTTAGACCATACTCTTGACCAAATTTAAGACATTTCTTCAAACTAAACTAAACTTAAAACCATTCTCAAGACCATTTTTAGGACCAAACTTGAGTTTTCCTTTTCAAGACCAATATCAATATCATTCTTTAGACCAAATTTAAGACCAAACTTAAGACCATTCAAAAGACCAATCTGAAGACCATTCCAGAGACCAAATTTATGATCATTCTACAGACCAAACTTAAGACCATTCAATAAACCAAACTCAAGTCATCGCTATTTAGAACTAAGCTTATATCAAATACTACTACTGTTCAAGACCAAATTTAATTCTTACTTCTAAGGACCAAACCTAGACTTGACTCTCATAAACAAACTTATATTTTTTTTGTCAAGACTAAACTAAAATTTTCTATCCAGACCATTCTTCATATCTTCTCTCACAAGATCAAAGTTCAGTTTTACTGCCACATTTACACGACAGGCAGTGCCTACGAAAGCAGAATTATTTGTCTCTCTCACCTTTTTTGTAATAGCCATTTTTGATGGAATAAAGTTTTTGACTTTGACTTTGACTTTGACTTTATAATGCCTCTTAGTGCCTGACCTCCTCGACACTTCGAGAACGCGAAGGAGGATTTCTATCTCTTAATTCCCTCTTACGATGCTTTGGGAATACCTCTCTCTCTCTCTCTCTCTCTCTCTCTCTCTCTCTCTCTCTCTCTCTCTCTCTCTCTCTCTCTCTCTCTCTCTCTCTCTCTCTCTCTCTCTTAATAATACTAATCCCTCAGGCATACCCTATTAATGGGCCACTCTCTTTAATCAGGGAGCAGAGCAACAGGACACTGAGTCTTCCGTAATGGTGTCGAAATCGAAGCGAAATTAGCATGAATTTAATTCATATTCAATGATTTCAAATACAGTGATTGTCAACCTTTTGGCCGCGGGACTCTATCGTGCCAATGGTTTGGGACCACAGGAGTGCCTAGAAGTAGAAAAATAAGTTTATAATAGAAAAATTTTGATTACATTTTATTGTACTGTATATATATATATATATATATATATATATATATATATATATATATATATATATATATATATTATATATATATATATATATATATATATATATATATAGAGAGAGAGAGAGAGAGAGAGAGAGAGAGAGAGAGAGAGAGAGAAAGAGAGAGAGAGAGAGAGAGAAATCCTGTTTATGTTCATACCAAAATAAACAGCAAAGAGCTAATGAAACAATCCCCTATACGCGAGACTACAGAAAGACACGATACAAACCTCTCTTATCACCGTCCACGCACAAGAGACTTCTCCTGGAGTGATGGCTCTTACAACCCTAGACACTCACCTAGGCATACAAACTTTGGGAAGGCCCGATCATACCACGGCACGTACTCAAACCAGCGTTACACATCCAACGGCAGGTACAGACACCAGGATCCATGGGCTAACCCCAGAACACACTACAATGATGAATTCCCAGCAGAATCACACAGTCGAAACTACAACTATGACTATGGATACCACCCCAATGAAACATGGTAAGAATGTAACATTAGTACATGTGAACGCTCAGTCCCTGCTCGCTCATTTTGAGGAAATAATAATGCTAACAAAAGACTACAACATAGACATCCTCTGTGTAAGTGAAACTTGGCTTCCTCCTACAACTGAAAATAGATATGTGAATATCCCAGAGTTTAAAATATTTCGCAATGACCATGGCCGAGGGGGTGGGGTTTGTATTTATGTTAGAAATTATCTTAGTGCATCAGAAATAGCCACAGGTTTAGAAAAAACTGAGGAGCTCGAAGATTTATGGATCACTGTGCAGTATCAGAAACTTCCATCTTTCATTGTAGGGTGTGTTTACCGTCACCCTAAAGCACCTACCAGTTCATTCAATCATCTACTAGAAACATTCAGAAATATCTGTGTGCGTCATAAACCCATATATATACTTGGTGATTTTAATGATGACTTGCTCTCAGCAGATAACAAAATGAAAAGGGTGATCAACACTGTGAAGTTAACACAAATAGTGACAAAACCGACCCGCATAACCCCCAATTCTAGGACTCTTATAGATCTGATAATAACAAATAAAGTGGAAAGTATACTCTATTGGGACGTAGTTCCCTGCCCAATTGCAGACCACGAGCTGAACATTGCTATGCTAAACATAAACAAGCCAAAAAGGAAGCCTCTCCTCAAGACATTCCGGTGTCTAAAAAATTACTCCCCTGATATCTTTTGTGAAACATTAATCAACAACACAAATGCACTTAATAGAATTAAATACACAGATAACGTCGACTTGCAGGTTGAGATTCTAACAAAAGTCTTCCTTGAATTCTTAGATAGTTGTGCACCCATTGTAACAAGAAAAATAACCCGCCCCTCAGCCCCCTGGCTAACTAATGACATCAAAGAGGCAATGCAAATCAGAAATCAAATACAAAAAGAGCTAAAAATGAATAGATATGATATGACTCTCCGAGAACGTTATAAAACAGAAAAGAAACGTGTCAGATCTCTCATCAGTGTAAGTAAAAAAGACTTTTACAAAAGACAATTTAATGACTCTAGACATGATACAGCAGCAACATGGAAAGTGATAAGAAGCATGATACCAAATGAAAAGAGTACCTCAGAAAGTTATGAAAATATTACGGAGTTGAAAGACAAAGCAGAAAACTTTAATAACTATTTTGCTAACGTTGGCAAAAATACATATGAAAAAACTCAAGAAAACATCAACTCAGTGAATATGAGTAATTGCTTAAATGACAATTCTTCCAATGAAAACACAAGAGAGTACTTAAAGATTATTCCTATCGATTGTGCTACCCTAATTCTTACCATAAAGAGCCTAAGAAACTCTGGCTCTTATGGTTCAGATGGTATACCATTTCAGTTCATCAAAGATGCTCTACCCTTGATTGCATCCTATATTCTAACTATTATGAACACTTCCATTGTTACTAAAAAGTTTCCTGACTCTTGGAAAATAGCACATGTAATACCTCTGCATAAAAAGGGGGACAGAGAAGATGTGACAAACTATCGTCCCATTTCCCTCCTACCCATTTTCTCTAAAATATTAGAAAAAATTGTTGCATGCCAACTTATGTCATATTTAGAATCAAATAGAATAATAAGTATTAACCAGCATGGTTTCAGACCGAAACTTTTGACGGAAACTGCACTGCTTAAAGTTACGAATAGTATATATAATAATATAGATATGAAAAAAATATCTCTTCTCGTATTATTAGACTTATCAAAAGCCTTCGACAGTGTAAACCATGAAATTCTTTTAAGTAAATGTATTAACTTAAATATTGATCCAAGCTGGTTTAGCGAGTATCTATCTAATCGTAAACAGTCCATACGTCTTAACAACATTATCTCTGTGCCAAAAATGTATCATTTGGTGTTCCACAGGGATCAGTACTTGGTCCTATCCTCTTCTCCATTTACGTAAATGATCTATCTTCTTTCATTTCTGACTGTCTTGTCGTACAATATGCAGATGACACTCAACTACTCCTTAGTGGTGATATTAATAATCTCCCAGAGCTAACTTTAAGAGTAGAAAACACTCTGTCAAAACTTAAAACCTATTTCCAAGAAATTGGACTGTTAATTAACGAAAGTAAAACACAGTGCATATTTATTGGTTCAAGGTTCCACATAGCACAAATTCCAGAAAACACAACAATTAATTTTTGCGACAATATTATCACACCTAGCAAAACAGTCAAAAACCTAGGAATTCACTTTGATAACCACATGTTGTTTGATTCCCACATAGATAAAGTATGCAAAAAGGTTACAGGAACATTAATGTACTTATCACGTATAAAAGACAATTTTGAGACTACCACTCGAATAACTGTTGTTAAATCTCTAGCCCTAAGTCACATTAATTACTGCACAACTGTTTGGGGAGCTACCACTAAGACTCAGATAAACAGAATACAGAAGCTTATTAATTTTGCAGCTCGAGTTGCCCTGGGAGGAATAAGAAAATATGACCACATCACACCAGCTCTCAATAAACTTGGGTGGCTGCAGGCAGAAAATAAGGTCGCTTATGCTATTTATGTTTTTGTATTCAAAATTTTGGACCATCATTATCCTAGCCGGCTATTTGATTTAAAAACAGTCAGGGATATAAGGGGAACCAACACAAGACAGAGCAGTGAGCTCTTTATTCACAGAACAAACACAGAAGCAGGTTCAAAGATGATCACTATCAAAGGGCCAACACTCTGGAATAATATTCCAGAGCATCTTAAAAATGCATCCTCTTTCACAGCTTTCAAAGGCAAACTATATAGTTTTCTTTTGGACAAATAGTTGCTGCTCATTAAGAACTAATTCTTCTCACTGTAAGGAAACAAATATGGAAATGATGCCGATAATAACGATCCTGTATCTAGTGGCATACTTACTACTTTATTATTAACATTTTTATTACAGCATTATTATTTTCTATGAAAGCTACATTTAATTTAACTATATGTCTAACCCTCTTATTTGTTAGTTTAATTACATGTCTACTTATAAGTTACTATTAATGTTGAATAACCATTGTACAAAATGGAAATAAACGTTTTTGTTTGTTTTGTTTTGTTTGTTTGTCTCTTGGTCGCTGTTTAGAAATTTACCGTACCCTCCTCCCCCCTGCTTCTGCTGCTGTAATATAGAGAAAAATTAATCTAATATCTCAAGTCCTTAAGGCTTACTTTGTTGACATCCTCATAAGAGGCTTATGTCCTTTGGACCAGAAGTGGTTAGGTGTAGAAATGAAAAATCGATAATGAATAATTTTTATGCATAAATTCATGCATATAATAACGGCAGATTTTGCACACGTGACTTATATGTCTTACTTTAAGTTTGAAAATATATTAAATAAAAGTTTAATTCTCTCATTAAAAAAAAAAATCCACTTATTGAAAGAATTTTTGCTCTGACGTAAGACTTCGGTATTAGTTCTAGTAACAGTCGATAGAGGGCAGCACATTGCAGGAGTCATTGTTAGTCTCTTAGTTCTGAAGTGACCGACAGGTGGCAGATCATTACAGAGACATTGTAAGAAATGCTCTTGGAAATTGAATGGTCTGTTCCAATGGGTATGTTCGTTTCTCATTTGCTTTCTGCAAGCGCTAAATACATCTTGAACAATTCTAATAAAATCCTTCTCATATACTTATGATAAATTAAACACTTTATCTATCACTTGCAGTTACTCAGAGACTTTAAAAACATTAATTTATTTTCAGTTGACATTGGTTGTCTAAATCACACCCCCGTTGTGCAGTGGCCTCTCCCGAAGTGAGTTCAACCAGAGAAAAGTAGGAAGATTCCATTCCTGACTGACTGATATAGACGGTTTTTAGTTTCCTTCGTAAAACTGTATTAAGATCATTATAATAGAACTAAGAACCACATTAATGCATAAAATAAGAAATAACAAACATTTGACATGCAATCAAATCGATCAAATTTTTCTAAATAATTTTATATATATCAAATTCATATTGACTTTCGAGTTTACACCCCCGTTTTCTTGAATGCGCTGATCCAAATCGCGTCCAAACACTACCTTAAAATTGTCACTTAATTACCTGTTATCGGTGGTTTTAAAGCTCTGAGCTACCAGATGGAAATCTCGTCTCCTCTCAACCTCGTTACACAGAAGTCTGACAGCGTCAACATACATCTCATATTAATTACCGGGGTCCCTTTCCCCCACCCTTTAAGAGAACTCCCAGGCATTATCCCAATTCCCCCATGAATGCTAGATATATGTTGACTGTGTTTATATCTTCTTCTTCTTCTTCTTGGCAACTTTTCCCCAGCCGCAGCTGTGTACTGGGGAGGTTACTGCTATGGCTGGGCACTACAGTGGGGGGATTGGGGCCTGTGCCGGCTGGCGACCGCCCTATGACTCGTTCCACCCATTCGTGAGTGGAGAATTAAAAAAAAAAAAAAAAAAAGTTTCTCACTAAGTTTTCAAAGTTTGGTTCAGAAATTTACGGCCGGACGCCTTTAATGACACCAACTTTCTCTATTTATATGTAAGGAAAATGGCATTATCTGATGTATGTAATCTATTGAAGGAAAAGTTTGAAGCTGGTGTGGCCCTTTCGGATAACGAGATAGATTTTGCACGCTTAAGTAGCAACCAAATTTGCAACCCTTGACCCTCTGTTAACGCGATTTCGGAAAGGGATTATCAGTATTTATAGATTGAAGCCGCGGTGGCTCAATGGTTAAGGGTGTTAGTCGGAGAGGTTCGAGCCTGACAGACGTGGTTTCGATCCCGCCGCGGGCGTCAGGAAGGCCATTTAGCCTTAAAAGCCCAGTTCCATTCCGTCTGTGTCCACCCTCATTTGAATGGGGATTTATTATGACTCAAAGAGGATGAAAACATCAATATTTATAGATACCTATTATCAGTATTTATAGATGGGGCCGCGGTAATTCAGTGGTAGAATGCGCAAATCCTAAGGTGACGAGCATTACGAACATGGGTTCCACGCCACCGCGGGTGATAGGAAGGGCATCCAGCCCTAATCCCTCAGCTCTATCCCGTCTCTGTTTACATCCATATGAATAGGGACTAATTATGACACATAAAACGGAAAAAAATCAATGGATGTGTATCTAGAAACCCTTTTTTTTTCAGCTCTTGATAAGGAGTCTGCGGCCTTCAGGAACCCTTGGATAGTTCTTCTCAAAGCTGGTGGAGGCAAAGGTCAAAGGCTGGTGGTGTCTTTGTTGGACCACAAATAAAGATCTTAGAGTTTATATTTGAACAGTGTTCAGAGCAAAGTCTTTCCCAGTCTAAAGTTTCTCCTCTGTGGAAAACACGTCCCGTTTGTATTTGAAATTCTTGCCCAGGGAGCCAATTTGCTTCTCATTTCATAATTACTAATTTGGAAACACGCTGCTCTGTTGTCCTAATATTGACTAACTTGACCCATGTGAATAGAAGTTTGGACCGCTTTTGTCAATGGCCGTTAAACTGTGAAAGTGTTTAATGGAAAAAGTTTTGAAATTTTCCTCTCATGCAGAGAATCTTCAAAGTGGAAATGTATTGAGAAGCAATAAGAGCAGGTAATTAATTACAGTATAGATAGCACAAAACAAAATGAATATTGATTTCCAGACTGCTTGTTCATCTACTTTTAAGATGTTGATTGCCTTGTGTGTGTGTGTGTGTGTGTGTGTGTGTGTGTGTGTGTGTGTGTGTGTGTATGTGTGTGTTTGTTTGTTTGTGTCATTATTAATCCGTGTGTGTGTTTGTTTGATTGTGTCATTATTAATCCTTATTCAAATGGGGACGGATATAGACAGGATGGAGCTGGAGAAGTAAGGCTGGACAACGTTTGAGAATATCTTGTAACTATAAAGCCTGTATCATAAGCTGGAGTCATAAATGACAACCACAATATTAAGGTTACTTGACTAGAGGATAGATTTCGGTCCCCTTATTTGAGTAGCTGTCGCACTGTTAAAGTATTTAATGGAAAAAACGTTTTGACCTTTTACCCTCATGCGCACTATCTTGCTTTTAGATTCTCCACCCTCGGATAGGTGGAACGGGTCATGGAGGACCCATAGGGTGGTCGCCAGCCGGCACAGGCCCCAACCCCCCACTGTGGTGCTCAGCCACAGCAGTAACCTCCACAGTAAATAGCTTAAACTGTCTTGCCTAGACGAGGCGCGATCCCTCGACCTCGCAAATACGAGGCCAGCGCGTTACCACTGTACTAGCCAGGAGGCTCGGACTATCTTGAAAATGTAAACGAGGGGAGAAGTTTTAAGGGAGAGAGAGAGAGAGAGAGAGAGAGAGAGAGAGAGAGAGAGAGAGAGAGAGAGAGAGAGAGAGAGAGAGAGAGAGAGAGAGAGTAATTAATTACTGGATGGATGGTTCAGAGTAGAATAAAAATCTTTGTGTCAGGAAGGACACCCGGTAGTAAAAGTTTGATCCAATATGACAACCAAAATAATAAACTTACGTGTCACTAACGAAAAGCATCCAGTCCACTCTCCCAAGTGGTTGTTGATCTTGCAAAGTATTTAATTGAAAAAACTTTTTGACCTTTTCCTCTCATGCAGAAAGTCTTGGGAAAATGGAAATGTTGTGAGAAGTTTTCAGAGCGAGTAATTAATTACAGCATAGATAGCAATAGAGGGAAGAGAAAAGATATTTTCCAGCCCAGCCTATTCATCAACTTCTGAAAAGATGATAAAACGAAGGTTGGAATGTTCTCTGTATCACAAGCTGGGATCAGAGATAAGACAAACAGATAATTAATGATGGCTGCCTTTGAACACTTGGATGACAGATGCAACTAATGAATATTCGCATTTGTTATTGTCTTAAAGGAGAAAATCAGTGGAAATGTTTAAACGAGTAGCCATGAGTGATTAATTTTAACAGATTACCAGCGCCATGTCTCCTCCTCCTCCTTTTCTTCTTCTTGTTCTTCTTCTTCTTGTTCTTGTTCTTCTTCTTCTTCTTCTTCTTCTTCTTCTTCTTCTTCTTCTTCTTCTTCTTATTATTATTATTATTATTATTATTATTATTATTATTATCATCATTATTTTTTTCTTCTTCTTCCACTACTACTACTACTACTACTACTACTACTACTATATATTATTATTATTATTATTATTATTATTATTATTATTATTATTATTATTAGTATTACCCGGCCTCAAGTTATATCCGAAAGCATTTGTTTGACATCAAAACAGTCAACACAAAGTTTACATAAATACAAATAATAGCTATGAAAACGCTCTCACTAATTAGCATACGTCCTGAGGACCTAAATAATACATGTTATTCAACGTATAACTTGCTTTCATCATTAAATACTGAGAATTCGCTTCGCTTTTATCAAAATGACTCCACACTGAAATTCCCTCCTTTGTTTAGCATTAACCAAAGTACTGCCGAGAGCGACGTGGAAATAAACTTTCACTCATTTCTAAACCCATTTCAACATTTCCGAAATTCGCGACAGTATACCATTTCGTTCCTTTTAACATTTGTTAAATTTGCCTCGATGCCTCCTTTTTTCAGATTATTCCCTCCTATGTTTTTACAAGTTATACATTTTACTTGTGACTCATAAAACGGAGTACGTTTACACTTCATTCACCAATAGGATGCCATATTCCGTTGGGTGTCAGTTTTTCCGACTTTCAATTCAATTTATTTATTTATTTTTTTTTTTTTGGCAAATGTATTTCAAAACAAAATGTGAAACAAACTTGTTTGACTCGAATATATGCATAGACAGTTGAAAATAGTATTCAATAATCTTTACGGTGATTCAGGGGGATGCGGCAGCTCAGTAGTTAAGTGCTCGTCGTGAGGCATCTAACGTTGGTTTGAGCATTTTGCTGGGCGTTAGGGAGGACCTCCAGTTTTAACACCCCAGCTCCAGCATATCTGTGTCCGCCCCCATTCGACTAGAGACTAATTGTAACACCTATATCGGTAAATTTTCATTTCAGGGCACAGTAGCTCAGGGGTAAAGTGCGCAAATCGAGCAGTGACTAACGGGAGTTTGAACATATCGCGAGGCGTTAGGAAGGGTATCCACTCTTAATCCCTCAGTTCTAACCT
>JAXCGZ010009767.1:40000-55000 GCA_037179515.1 Halocaridina rubra | reverse complement strand
TATATATATATATATATATATATATATATATATATATATATATATATATATATATATATATATATATATATATATATATATATATATAAATATATATATATATATATATATATATATATATATATATATATATATATATATATATATATATATATATATATATATATATATATATATATATATATATATATATATATATATATATATATATATATATATGCAGACATTTTGATATAATTCTCTCTTTATAGAGGCATGGTACAGCTTACAATTCATATTTGCTTAGAAAGAAGGGAAAATAAAGCGATAACACATATGCTTTGTAGAAAAGCTCTTGCACCCTTCAGAACTAAACTTCCCCACCTGTTCGGATCTAGCTCCTTGCATTTGAGAGCACCCAGGAGTATTGCTAGATTATTGGTTATCAACTGGAGGAGTAACTGAAGACTTGGTATGTAAGAATACTGTATATCAATTTACAGGTTTATATACTCTCTGTGATGTAGGCAGGTAATATTGACAAACTTTCTCACAAATTTCTATGAGATGAATTTTACAAATACACACACACACACAAGCACACATACACACACACACACACACACACACACACACACACACACACACACACACACACACACACACACACACACACACACACACACACACACACACACACACACACACACAGAAAATCAAAAATATAGAGGAAATGGTTATAAGCCTTGATGATAAGATTCAGAATATGGATGGAGAAATGAAAGAGAATGAAGCACTCAGAGAGCAAATAAGATCTTTGGAGGAAGCAAATAAAGCACAAAGGCAGGAGAGAAAGGAACTAGAAAAAAGAATAAAAAAGCTGGAAGGGGAAAAGAGTCAACTAGAATCTAGACTTTCTAAACAAGAAGATAAAAACAAACAGCTAAATGACAACCTAAAGGAATTAGATGTTAGTTCACTGCTCTCTTCTGAGAGAGACGAGATTGCTGCTTGGAATGTCCAGATTAAGGAAAACATTGAACAGTTCAGAAAAGAGTTCCAGGAGCTGAATATGGAAAATGATGCCATGAAAACTTCCTTTGCTGATGCACTAAAGGGGAATGTGGCAGTAAAAGAGGCTGTAAAGGTGGTGGCACTGGAAAACATACAAACAGTTGACTATAAAGAGACAGTAATCGAAAAAATGAAAGACGTTGTGATGGAAAGAGCAAACCCACTCATCAGACAGGCACTTGATAAGGAGAAGACAGTGGTAATCTCAGGCATAAGCGAGTCCCAGGAGCCAACATGGCAGGGGAGACTTGAAGAAAATAAAGCTAGGGTTGTAGACCTGATAAGAAAGCTTGGAGTAGTATGTGGTCCTGAGGATATTGTAAACATACACCAACTAGGTAAATATTCGAGGGAAGGAAAGCCGAGACCAACAAAAGTAACCTTTGAGAGAGGGGAAACATGTAGGGAAATATTGTTGAGAAAAAAAAGTCTAAAAGACCTTCAAGAATTCAAAGAAGTGTTCATTAGACAATACAGAACACAGGAAGAGATGGGAAAGATCAAAAACTTGTTGCAAGAGGCAAGAAGGTTAAATGATGAAAGAAGTGAAGAAGAGAAGAAAAATTTTCATTACAGAGTTCTTCCAGACAAAGGGGAGATAAAGAAGATAATGACAGAAGATCAGGGGATGGGGCCTCATTAAGATTGTTATACACAAATGCTGATGGATTAGCTGGTAAGGCAGTAGAATTAAAAGATAGGATTCACAACAGTAAGGCAGATATAGTAGCAATTACAGAGACTAAGTTGAGTGAGGACATAAATAGTGTCACAGTTTTTCCTAAGGGTTTCAGAATACTAAGGGTTGAAAGATCTGAGAGGACTGGTGGAGGGATAGCACTGCTCATAAGTGAAAGGATTCAAGTTGAAGAAATAAACTTGGCTATAGAAAGTGAGTTCAAGGAATTTCTTGTTGCTCGCATTAATACTGGGTCAGAGAGCATTATAATAACTGTTGTATACAACCCACCAAGGAACCAAAATAGGCTTGAAGTTTATGAGGAAAGTCATATAGGTACTATTGAAGTCATAAACTCAGTTGTTAACATGGCACGGGGGAAAAAAATGTAGGATTTTGATTATGGGAGACTTTAATCATAAAGAGATAGATTGGATAAATCTTGACCCACACAGTGGTGAGGACTCATTCGGGGCAAGATTCCTAGATTGCGTACAAGAAAATTTCCTACACCAACATGTAATGGAACCAACAAGAGCCAGGGGTGGGGATGAGCCATCACTACTTGATCTAGTTTTCACAGATAATGTGTTGGATATTGAAAAAATTGAGTATGAACCACCAATTGGAAAGAGTGACCACTGTGTGTTGTTGATGGAGTATATCATTGAAGATATTCTTCCTGAGAGTAGAGGCACTGAGGACATGAGGAGGAACTATCCGAAAGGAGATTACATCAAAATGAATGAGCTTTTTGCAGTTATTGACTGGAGAACCTTATTTTACAACAAATCTGTACAAGAAATGTATGACATCTTTTGTGAGAAATATGGGAAGATAGTAGATTGCTGCATACCTGTCACCAAAGTAGGTGTAATTCATGCCAGAGAGAAATGGTTCGATAATGGGTGTAAAAGAGCTAAGGAGTGGAGAGACAAATGCTGGAAAAGGTATAGGAGGAGAAAAAACCTAAATGCCTGGCAAACCTACAAAAGAGCAAGAAATGACTACCTAAGTAAAAGGAGAGAGGCAGAGAGAGACTTTGAGAGGGACATCACCAGGAAGGCTAAAGAAAATCCCAAGCTTTTCCACAGCTTTATCAGAGGAAAACTGAAGGTAAAAGAACAGGTTTTAAGGCTAAAGAGAGCGGATGGAAGCATCACTGAGATGGATGAAGAGATCTGCAAAGAATTGAACAAGGAGTTTCAGTCAGTATTTACAGTAGAAAATACCCCACCCCCTCAGATTACAGTGATAGAAGCTCAAGGGCCGGTATTAGAGAACATCAACCTTACAGCCACAGAGGTATGCAAAGCGCTGATGGATTTAGATGTTCATAAAGCTACAGGTCCCGATGACATATCCCCTCATGTGCTTAAAAAATGCGCAAACACAATATCAGTGGCATTAAGTATCATATTTAAGGAGTCACTGGAGTCGGGGGAGATTCCAAGATGCTGGAAACAAGCAAATGTGATACCTATCTTCAAAAAGGGAAGGAGGGATACAGCTCTGAACTATAGACCAGTTTCCTTGACCAGCATAGTTTGCAAAGTTATGGAGAAACTACTAAGGAAACATATCTGTCTTCACTTGGAATCCTTCAACTTTTTGTCAGTGAGGCAACGTGGCTTCAGAGAAGGTAGATCAACAGTAACAAACTTATTAGAATTTTATGATGAGGTAAGCCAAATCTTACAGGAAAGAGAGGGCTGGGCAGATTGCATATTCCTAGACTTCCAGAAAGCGTTTGACACTGTTCCACATGGGAGACTTATTAGGAAGCTGCAATCAATGTCTAGAATAGGTGGAAATGTTTTGGAATGGATAAAAACTTACTTAGAAGGAAGGGAACAGAGGGTTAGAGTAAGACACTCACTGTCTGAATGGAGAAGAGTTAGTAGTGGAGTTCCACAGGGTTCAGTTTTAGGGCCGCTTTTGTTCCTTGTATATGTAAATGACCTACCAGAGTCTGTAAATTCATTCATGAATATGTTTGCAGATGATGCAAAGATTGTGAAAAAAGTAAAAAACGAGAACAATGGTAGAGAACTTCAGGAGGATCTAAATAATCTGCATGAGTGGTCAGAAAAGTGGCTAATGAAATTCAATACTTCAAAATGTAAGGTAATGGGAATGGGTACAAGTGCAAGAAGGCCCAAGCCTGACTACTCGGTGGCTGGAGTACAACTTCAAGAGACAGAAAATGAGAGAGATCTAGGAGTAAACATACTGGCAGATTTGTCTCCAGAAATACATATAAATGGCATAGTAAGGGCAGCATATGCATTCTTATCAAATGTAAGGGTAGCCTTCAGGCACATGGACAAGGAAATGTTCAGAAATATTTATGTAACCTATGTGAGGCCAAAACTCGAATATGCAGCCCCCTTTTGGAATCCGCACTTGAAAAAGCACATAGCTAAGCTTGAAAAAGTTCAAAGACATGCCACGAAACTGGTGCCAGAAATACGCAATCTCAGTTATGATGAGAGGCTGAGGGAATTAGACTTACCATCACTCGAAGCTAGAAGAGTGAGGGGGGATATGGTGACAGTCTTTAAATTCCTTCATGGTTATGATAGAGTGGATAGGGATCGATATTTTGATATGGTTGGCTCTAGAACTAGAGGTCATAGTTTGAAGCTTCGTAAGAAAACTTCTTTGCAGGATGTAAGGAAATACTTTTTCAGTGTAAGAGTAGTTGATAATTGGAATTGGCTAAGCGAGGAGGTAGTTAATGCTATCTCAATCCATAGTTTTAAGGACAGGTATGATAAGTATCACTAAGTATAAAATGGGACCGATCAGGAGACGGGAAGATACGAGCTTTGGGCTCTTTCCCGTAAGCACAATTAGGTAATCACAATTAGGCAATTACACACACACACATATATATATATATATATATATATATATATATATATATATATATATATATATATATATATATATATATATATATATATATATATATATATCATTCGCAAATTGTACTTATATAATCCCAGGAAAATGGTAGCAGCAGTGGGATGTAAAGCTACACCTCCAAAATAATGGTCACAAAATAAAATACAAATACCTCTGTCATACGTTTGTCTTATGTACCAAGAGTTAAGAGAGAGTAATGAAGCCTAAAAGCCTTCTGAGTTCAGACATTATTTAATAGACTTACATCAGTTCTTCTGCAAAATCCGGATGGTCGTTAATGAACTGTTAAAAGCTACTGGTAATCTGTGCGATGAAAAAATAAGATTCAGCCTTTATAGATTAATCTTCTACTATTAACCAATTCAGTAAGTGGATTATAATTAAATTATACCCACTTCCATTAACCTTGTTGTTTTTTGTTGTTGGATGTTTACCCTTGAGGGTGAGCGGACCTTCCACTTGTGGCCCGCAGGTGGGGTGAGATTTTCTTTGGAGTGTACGTGGTATTCGCTCTTGCTGGCGAATGGGCTTTCCTGTTGGTGAGGAGGTGGGGTGAATTCTTGTTATTGGTGATGATCGGACTTTCCTAATTCGCCTGCAGGTGAGATTGTGCAAAACTGTAAAGATAACGGAGAGCATAAATATTCAGTTGTGAATTATTAGTTTACATCAAACAACTTAAATGAATTCCTGTTTTGGGGGAGAGAGAGAGTTATTGCATGGCTATCTTGGTGGAGGGTATTGTCTGATAATATTTGATAGACTGTTCATGTGGTTATTTGTTGCTAGTCTGATGATGGAGCTAGCAACCTGAAGGGCATTTGGGTCTTCGCTAGATGTTGCGGGGGCACCAGTTTTCCGTCGAATCTCTGAAAAAGAATCACATTCCAGGATGTAGTGTAGCAGTGGATGTGGTGAGGCTACCTGGCAAAAGGTGCATTCCTTGATGATATTCTCTACTGTTTGCCAGGTGCACTTGTACCCGAGTCTCAGACGGTACACATTGAGCTCAGTGCTTCGTCGAAGGCTATTCGGCAGGGTGATACGCCGAAGATCAGTGGTGGCTTTGTACCACCAGGTGGAGGGGGAGCCAGTGTCTGTGCACAGGTTGTGTTTAGTTATTAAGGTGTTATGGAGTGACTTGGTGGCTTTATTTTTAATCTGTTGCATCCCAGGAGACAGAGATATCTATTTCTGCTCTGAGAGTGGCTTGTTTGGCGGCTTGATCGGCTTCCTCATATCCCTTGATGCCGATGTGGCTGGGAATCCAGGCAAGAGTGATGGCTTTTCCAAGGCTGGTTGTCCTGTGGTAGTGGCTGAGGATGGTCACGATGATGCGAATATTGTCTCTGAGGAGTGGCTTCTTGATGGCCTGTAAGGCGCCTTTAGAATCAGAGAGAATAAGGGCATGGTCAGCTTCTTGCTGGATGAAGAAGTCAAGGGCGTTGGCTATGGCCACAAGCTCAGTCTGGAGCGATGAGCAGGAGTTTGACAGTCTCCAGGATAGGACGTGGTTTCCAGTGATGAAGGCGGCGGCTGAGGCTCCAGTATCTTGGTTTACTGAACCGTCAGTGTAGTAGACTTGAGAGTTTGGCCTGCTCCAGCTCTGTATTTTGTCCTTATATATGTTTTTAAGGACAAGCGGATTTACCAAGCTTTTGGGGTTGTCAGGGAGCTCGATCTTTATATCGAGTGGTTGGTCATTCCATGGGGGTGGGCATCTGTATTCAGGAAGCGGTGTGTCTTGTATCTTGGCTAGGATGCTCTCCCTGACTGGCAGTGCTTGCAGGCTAGCGCAGACCTTGGCTGCCCAGGTTCTAGGATGGTGGTTGGGCTGGCGATTGAGGGCTAGATGGAGATTTGTGCCAGCTACCCATTAACCGGAGAGGGAGCGTGAGATAGAGATCGAGAGGTAAAGAAAGAGAGAATGGCAGTAGATGGAAAGTAAATGGTAGCAACAATTTCAAATTTTAAAATTTTCCATTTCATATATATATATATATATATATATATATATATATATATATATATATATATATATATATATATATATATATATATATATATATATATATATATATATATATGCCGACATTTACTCGTATCCAAAAAATTGCTTTATCATGAATAGCATTATGACTTTCCTGCTCTGATTAGTGTTTCAAATCCTGTATAGAGATAATAGTGCAATTCTTAAGGCCAAATCCACGATAATATAAACAAATATTCATATATAAAAGTAATTCACACACATTTACATATATCACATAATATACTAGTACACAGTAATTAGCTTCAGTGAAGCGTGTATTTCAAATTAAAGTCGAATTAACCTTTAACGACTGACTTGCATTAAACTACAGACTTTCCTGCAGCTGATAATACCGCAAAATAGAAAAAAAAATATATTTGTGATTTAGTATGACATGAACGCAGAAGTTCTCAGGCATTTAGTTCAACAATGAATTTGCGAGCATGATCGGGTTAGGTGGTGAACTATCAAAAACATTTACCACACATAGAAGGGATAATAGATGTAGAAAAAAAAAGAATTAGAAAAAAGGGACTATATCTATGTAATGAACTAGTTGTTATTGCATTAGAAATATCTATGATTTTTATATCCCCTCCTAAATTTGACACATTTCATTCTTTTGGAGGACAAAGAAGCACCTCGATAGGTATAAAAAAAAGTGCCACAAAATATATATAAATGTAGAGTACAAAATTTCCAGGGCTTATCAGTTTCCCCTTTTAGTAATATCTATTGTCATATCTTTTAGATACCTCCTCCTGAACCAATTAGTTAGGAATTTGGATTATTCATGTACACATTCCAATGGCTTGTGATTTAATCGGTGTTGGGTCCTGCATGCATACATGCATCTATAAATACGAGTATATACATAAATAAATATATACATCCATATGGACATGAAGGCATGAATGTCTATCTGTGAAACTGTGTTTATATCATGATAACTATGTAGTGTATATGCTTAGTAAACATTTGAATATCAGACATATATGTGTAAGTGTTGTCGGAATGAATCTCTAACACCTAGACTATTTTTTTTTATTAATGTGAGCAGATATTGTACAGTTGGTCAAAAGTAATATGCTTTTTAATTACTACAGAGTGTTTATTGTGATACAGTCAAAGCATGCAAATACCAAAATAAAGGTAGTCTGAAGAAAACTCGATAATCTTGGGAGGGGGAGAGTCTTTTAATTCTTAAGGTACAACTCTGCACTAGACTGTCCCAAAGCTCCTTGCGTTCTTCTCTATCTCATTCTGGGTGCCTCTAACTCTTTTGGTGCTTGATGTCTAAAGTTTTGCAGCCAAATCATAACTAACTACTGACTTAACTCCACACCTACGATATACACAAGAGAGGGTGGACTCGGGGAGGGCTTTCTGTAAGTGCCTAGGCCAATTATATCATAAATAGCCAATCTCTTACAAAAAGGTATATGCCCAGATCATGATGCGGGTACAGCCAGGTGAGAACTGGTTCCCATGCTTCATCTTAAGCCTAAATACCACGTGGTACTCCCGGCCAATAAAATATCCATTTGAATCTCCAGACCAGATCTCACCCTATCAGCTCAGATTAAATTACCAAGATAGGAAGCTGTGAAATACACACCACACTATACCTTTGTTCTAAACAGCACGACAAGCAATTAAATGCATAAATATATGCAAATCATATGACACCAAGACAGGCCAAGAAAATTGCCCTCATGAGGACTGGACGCAAAAATAAAAAAAAAAGAGAAACTGGGATGGTGAGTGTTGTGACATGTCAGATGTGAAGAGATAATAAGAGATGTGTAACGAATACTAAAGAATATTCGGTGTGGACGTAGGGATAGGAAAAGAACCACCACTGAGTGGAGACTGAACATCGAGTTGTCTTGGCCAATCCTATTCAAGTCCAAAAGACCTTCAATTGTAGATTTGTAATTTTACATGTATTTGACATAATAGTATGCATCATTATACATTTGAAATGTTTTTAAACTGATAAAAGATAATCCCTTCCACTAAAAAAAAATCACACACACACACACACACACACACACACACACACACAAATATACAAATATATATATATATATATAAATATATATATATATATATATATATATATATATATATATATATATATATATGTATATATATATATATATATATATATATATATATATATATATATATATATATATATATATATATATATATATATATATATATATATATATATATATATATATATATATATATATATATATATATATATATATATATATATATAACTGGGATCAGCTATCAAGATAACTTTACAGTGAGTGGAATCAGACTATTGAAAACTTGTCTTGAAACTGACATTAGATGATCACACATAAAGTTTTTGAAAATGATGGAATATGTTTTCAATGTCTGGAAGATTACTATGCCTATAAAATCAGAAGTTTAAATGAAATCGACATCAGACATTAAAAACATGTCAGCGAAACTGACATCATGCATTTTACATACTTACGACTCTGGCAACGGAGAGTTGCATATCTGTTGAACTGACAGCACGCACTTCCATATTTGTGAAAGTGATGCCAGTATTTACAAATATGTCCGTAAAGCAGACATCATACATAGATATTTACATGTCAGTGAATCTGACACCAGGTATCACATATACAGTTGCGAAACTGACCAGATATCACATATACACTTGCGAAACTGACCAGATTTCACATATACACTTGCGAAGCTGACACGTAGTCACCGTGGCCCAAGCGATAGCGTCTGCGACTCTGAGGCGTCAGGTCCAGGGTTCCCGCCCGTCACGGTCTGAGGTTAGCAAGGGCATGCACTCAGGGTAACGATTACACCTGCCAAAACAAGTCCTTCGCAAGAAGGCAACCGTCCTAGCCCTTGGTTGAAAAGGGAGTCCTTGACGTAAAACCGGAACAACAACTTGCGAAACTGACATGAAACACACATTATATGTAGCCTGCTAGTCTGTGAAAAAAGCTCTAGCTAACACTGATGACTGACACTAAATACCCGTAAATATATGTGTGAAACTAGTTTTCTATGTTGTAAAGACTGTACCAAGAAGTTCAGGAATCTAGCACCAGGGTACGGGTTAAGACCAAATTACAAATAATGTTATATGGAGAATATACCTCAAATCATATAAGATCCTCAAGTGGATCCACGAGGAAAGCTTATGACACGGGTAATATATAACCTTTCATTTTCATCTGTACAGTCATGCTGAAAACAAAAAATCTTCATTATAAAAATGAAAATGTTAGAATTTAAAGTGAATAAATTCGACCTAATTGGAGAATTATAAACAGTGCTCCTACCTGGCTGACTCAAAGGATATAATTACTAGGGTTCTAGCTGGAATATTCCTACCAGAAACCCCACGTATACGCTAGTTCTTCACAAAAGACAAATCATAAGCAATGAGAATTTTCTCCCTGCTTCATTTTGTCGCCTCTTAAGCGGGCTACACACGATCAAGTAAACTTGACAAGTATGCTTGATCAAGTATTTCATCAAGTATTGTGATATTTCCCTTCGCCTCCACACGGTCAGGTATGCTTGACAAGTCTTCAGTTGAAATCACAATGTCGAGTGCAGACGACGAAAAATAAATTAGAACTTTTCCCTAGCTCAGCAGTAGCAATACGATTTCCCTGAAGGAAAATAGTCACATAATCACACAGTTGGTGATGACAAGATTTAAATGACTCAAAGGGAGACCCTGGGGCCTAGAGGGTCATGTTAGTGGTCTGAAGAGGATAGCGCCTTTGGGCTAGTTCTAGCCAGTGATGTGCACTGTTGAGAGTAAACTAGCTCCGACATTGTCTCCCCCTGGCGAGTCTGGCCACAAATTATTTTGAGAGCTAGTTACAGGGCAATCTGAGAGGTTATCAGTCACTCTGTCTCACTGTCTAGTATGGTCTAGTCTATTTGTTATTTATTTTAACTCAGTTGTTCAGTTTATGTATTATTTGTATTACTTTCTAAACTTTATATTGTTTTGTTAACCATGTTGATTTCTCCATATAGATATTTTGATAATGACCCAATGTTAAGACGAAACTTTAAAAATAAAATTGGATGAAAATGAAATGCATAAATGGCTTCTTCTACTCCACTACAATATTATCTTAAAAAAAATTATTCATGTTTTCACATATGGTAATGTTCTTATTTGATTATTGTTGGTCCAAAATGAGACTGAGATTTGAATTAAATGCGAAAACGAAGCCACGAGCGAGGTTGGGGGAAACTGTAATATGAACAGATTGGCATTCAGATAGAATGTGTTCATTCCTAGTATAGCAGATATAGCTGTAAGGTTTATTTCCCTTTTAGACCTTCTGTGGTGTAGTTGGTAGCGTCTTGGCACAGTATTTATATATCCTAGGTTCAAGTCCCGGTCGGGGTAAAAATAATTTATATATATATATATATATATATATATATATATATATATATATATATATATATATATATATATATATATATATATATATATATATATATATATATATAATATATATATATATATATATATATATATATATTTATATATATATATATATATATAATATATATATATATATATATATATATATATATATATATATATATATATATATATATATATATATATATATATATATATATATATATATATATATATTTCTTCATAGCTCAGCTTATCAGTGCTTAGCTCATACAAAAGAGAACCTATTCTCTCTCTCTCTCTCTCTCTCTCTCTCTCTTCTCTCTCTCTCTCTCTCTCTCTCTCTCTCTCTCTCTCTCTCTCTCTCTCTCTCTCTCTCTCTCTCTCTCTCTCTCTCTCGCAGATACTCGTACACACACGCGAACACACTACACCAAATAATTCATAATTAAGTTGCATTAAAACATATAGACATTATTACCAATAGACATAATTAACATTATCACAGCTTGAGATTGTAAAGATGCTGTTTCACTACTGCCCCATACATCTAATGTGTATTCACTGATATTGCTGAGCTGACAGGGGTTACCGAATTTCGGTCAACTTGGAGAGTTGATCAAGTCTTTGGTACACACGGTCCAGTTGACTTGAACAAGTCAAGACTTGACTTGACGACATGATTCAAATTCAATCATGCCTCAAGCGACTTGTCAAGTCTAATACTTGATCAAGTCTCACCATACAGACGGTCCAGTTTGCTTGAACAAGTCACTTGATCAAGCATACTTGTCAAGTTTACTTGATCGTGTGTAGCGACCTTTAACGTACAAGGGAACACAAGGATGGTATTCTTGCCCCTTGCCTTAAGGAAAAGAAGAAACTCCAGTGTAAGAGAGAAAAAATGACCTCTGGGAGGGAAAGGACGTTCAACTTTTTAATCGTATGGAATTCACCCATTTCCAAATAAACATCAATCAGTAAAGAAAAAATGCATTATTCACGTCTGCCTGACATCCTTTTCTTAATTAACTGTGAAAATAGAATTGACTTCTCTTAGTGATGAAGTATGACTTCCTTAAAGTGAACTCATTTGCCAGAGACAATGGTTGACATCCCATGACAAATAAAAAAGGAAGGAGAATAATTAACATTCCAACAAGAGTTATTAGAATCTTCTCATCAGTGACACAAGAATAATTAAGATGGACCTTTGTCCAAATTTATGGTACAAAATTTAACATTAATTCACTTCTCAACAAACTTCAACTTATGAAACTGCCCCAATCGACACTGTCAATATAAAAGACAGAAAGTCATAAATGTTCCAACAAAGGTTAATTAGAGCCCCGTTTCCAGTTATGACAACAATGCTGATTATAATGAGAGGAACCTTTGTATAATCATCATGGCGTGAAATCAACATCAGTTTATCCGCTCCTTTCATAAATACATCAACAGAAAAATGACCCAATAGCCTCGTGATGCTAGAAGGGATCATGGCTCGTATGTCAAATTATCATGAACAGACTGTAATTAATAGGAGCATCTAAAAATGATGGCACCAACTCCTAATAAATAAAAGAATAAAAGCATTCGAATAGTTTCCTTAACAATTTCCTTTGAGCGAGCATTAGGATCGAAGACTTCTCTCATCTGATGGTTTACTAATGAGAACCATTACTAGTTTCTTGTTCCATTAATAATTGATAGGAAATGCCTAATAGAGAATCATTAATTATGCAGTTAATTGACTCTCTCTCTCTCTCTCTCTCTCTCTCTCTCTCTCTCTCTCTCTCTCTCTCTCTCTCTCTCTCTCTCTCTCTCTCTCTCTCTCTCTCTCTCTCTCTCTCTCTCTCTCTCAGGGCTGTGTACACGTTAATTTCACGGAAGACAGGTCCTCATATGAACTTTGTTTAAATATAAAAAAAAAATAAGAAAATGAGACATGGTTATATAGCTAGATAGACAGATAGAGAGGTAGAGTATAGATAGATAAAATGACAGATAAAGACAGATAGCTATAGAAGGAGAGATAATGATAGAGATAGATAGATGGATGGATGGGTAGATGAATATATAAATAGATAGATAGAGGGATAGATAGATAGATGGATTGATGGACAAATATATAGATATATAAATAGTTAGTTTGAGAGATGGATATAGATAGATAGATAGATAGATAGAGAGAGAGAGAGAGAGAGAGAGAGAGAGAGAGAGAGAGAGAGAGAGAGAGAGAGAGAGAGAGAGAGAGAGAGAGAGAGAGATACTAAGCTAATAATGTTGACAGAGGATCATCCTCTATTCTTCCAATTTCTTCTTTTCTATTCCGTTAAATATTCATATTTGTAGCAAAATAAATAGATCCTTTTTTATTTTTTATTTTAGAAGGGAGATGTTCTATCTCTAGTAGTATTATATACCATGTGTATGTGTGTGTGTGTGCGCGTGCATGCGTACATCTCGGCTTTAGAAGTATGTCAACACCATCTATTCTCTACAGCCACCAGGAAGAAGGCGAAGTGATGTCATTCTCTTTGCATGAACAACACCTCTCAACTCATAAGGCTCAATAAGTACAGTATTTAACCTACTAGATTTTTTTTTTTTTTTTTTTTAAATTTAACCTTTATTTCCATTTCATTACAATGGGTATTCGTCAGCCAGGGCAAGCCCCAACCCCCCACTGTGATGTCCAACCACAGCAGTTCCTGCCAGTAAACAGCTTAAACTCTCGGTCTTGGACGGGGACCGATCTTTCGACCTCGTGAATGCGAAGCCAGCGCGTTACCACTGTACTAGCCAGCATGGAAAACGACCAAGTAAAAATAGCAGTCCTAATGTTCCAGCGTAAGTGAGGATTTAGTTTCTCAACACTACTACTACTACTACTACTACTACTACTACTACTATTACTATTACTACTACTACTACCAATAATAATAATAATAATAATAATAATAATAATAATAATAATAACAATAATAAAAATAATGATAATAATGATAATAGTAATAATAATAATAATAATAATAATAATAATAATAATAATAATAATAATAACAATAATAATAATAATAATAATAATAATAATAATAATAATAATAATAAATATGATAATAATAATAATAATTTTCATTATTATTATTATTATTATTATTATTATTATCATTATTATTATTATTATTATTATTATTATTATTATTATTATTATTATTATTATTATTATTATTATTGTTATTATTATTATTATTATTATTATTATTATTATTATTATTATTATTATTATTATAGTTATTATTATTATTATTATTATTATTATTATTATTATTTTTATTATTATTATTATTATTATTACTATTATCATTACTATTTTTATTATCATTATTATTATTATTATTATTATTATTATTATTATTATTATTATTATTATTATTATTGCTGTTATTATTATTATTATTATTATTATTATTATTATTATTATTATTATTACTATTATAATTACTATTTTATTATCATTATTATTATTATTATTATTATTATTATTATTATTATTAATGCTGTTATTATTATTATTATTATTATTATTATTATTATTATTATTATTATTATTATTATTATTACTATTATCATTACTATTTTTATTATCATTATTATTATTATTATTATTATTATTATTATTATTATTATTATTATTATTATTATTATTGCTGTTATTATTATTATTATTATTATTATTATTATTATTATTATTATTACTATTATAATTACTATTTTATTATCATTATTATTATTATTATTATTATTATTATTATTATATTATTATTATTATTATTA
>JAXCGZ010009767.1:7500-30000 GCA_037179515.1 Halocaridina rubra | reverse complement strand
CTAGATTGAATTTTAAGAACGCGAATGTATCGATTTTTAATTGAAAAATTTAATGCACGTGAAATCACTGTTACAGTATATTAATTTCTTAAGTGTAAGAATTATAGTGAGTAATATACTTGAATCTGCTTTTAAGGTTTTACTTAGAACACGTGTGATTTTCGAGAAAGGAATGTGGAAGTGACCATTCGATCTCCCAACCTCGTTATTATAAATCTGTAGTAATTGTACTGATCCTTGATATTTAATGCACGTGAAATCATTGTTATATTAATTTCTTAAAGCGTAAGAAATCGAGTGTTAAGATTGCGCCTGTTTTCAAGGTTCTTTCTTTTTTTGGTTGTTTTTTTCTCCGGGGGAGTAATGTTTTAGCGAAAGAAAGACATAAATGACAGATTGTTTTTTAATGTTGTTATGATGAAGGGATTAACATTACGATACGTGTGTGGCATTTTATTTTTGAAGAATAAGAAATTTTGTGATATTGTTTAGAGATGAGTTTTTTTATTTTGCGCTATGCAGGCGAAAGTAAGAGTAAATTAGAGTAATTTGTGCTGTCCTAGAATAGGGAAGGTTTTTCAGTGTCACCCTAATGTAGCTTCAAGGGAGTAGAATGTTTGTTTGTTCGTTAGAATGGGACCTAGGACTGGTGAGGCAGTCTGTGACCGTGCGGCCCAACCGAGATTTCACCTTTACTCTCCTTTATCGGGGTAAGGGATGGGAAATTTTCCATAGACAGAGAGAAAGGGAATGCAAGTTTGAATGTGAGCGCATGTGAGCGAATGAGTATAATGAGTGTAATAGGGGTATAATGGGGGGGGTTGCTCTAGGGGGTGAAATCGCGGAAAGCACCGTTAGGAAGCATGATTGGGGAGTCTGCGAGGATCGTTCCCCTGCTCCGCCAGGTCCTTCTGCATGCCATATCAGAGTGTATTTATGGGAGGTGATGCGCTGTTGCAATATCTAGTGAGGGATATGTTTGAGAAGGTAATTCTCCACCTGCCCAGATATGGTTGAAATGCCGAGTTTGTTTTATTTTTGTTTTGTCCCCTACTCCGCCATTGAGATTATTATTCGATTTCCGAGAGATTCCAAGATAGATGTTACGTGATAAAGGACGTGAATCTATGAATGATTCTTTATTTTCTTTGCTAGCTGCAGTATATACATTATCTGTCTGAAGAGATATGTTAGATTGATAAAATAAAACTTTGCGAGTTTTAGCCATGATAATGTTTTATCAAAATTATTTCGGCTTGGTCATAAAGAAAGAGTGAGAGCTGACACGAAATGACAACAAGAATGTTACACAGCTGTATCCCGTATTTGAGAGAGCAGTTATAAGTCAAATTCGAGATAGTTAAAGAATATATATATTTTATGTTTGAATTGTTTATGTACAACTCCGTACGAGATTTTGAAGTTTAAGCAAAATGCATTCTTTACTGTTGCTAATGAAATATACTTTTTGTTTTTATGATTGCATGCACAGAAATAGACTTTTTAAATCCATAGGTACCCGTTTTTGTTACAGTTCTTTTTGTATTGAAGAAATCTTTAAAATCTTACTTAAAGGATTCCGAAAAGATTATCTAGAGATAACCATGGTTAACACCTATCATTTTCATGAATTTTAGATTACAATTGAGCCAATTAAAGATAATTGAGATTATTAGAGATTATCCGCTGAGTTCTAAATTTAAAACCAATGATATTTAAGTCATTATAAGACGTCTGTTAAAAAAAAAAAAAAAGAAGAAAAAAAAGATATTTGTGCTTTAATTTCATCAGAGTGTATGTGCTTCGACTCAACCCTCTGATTTATAGCAAGAAAAGAATTGTCATTATAGACGAGGATGTGTATGCCGTTACAGTAAAGTCCTTATCAAGATTAAACAGGAAGGAATGGATTTATGCTTCAACAGTTTTGCAGTTGTACACTAAGTTCTTTTTGCTTTTGTTTTTTTGTTAATCAGGAATGAGAATAGCCGCTGACAATAAACGTAAGACTCTATCGATAGTCATTGCTAACGTTTGTTCACGTTCATTTGTTTATTTATTTTATTATTAGAGATACTCTGCGACAATTTTTTATTTTCAGTACAAGTAAAAGACAGAGGCCATCTCAGCTGACTTGTGAGTGGAAACCGCAACGTATTTCACGGTCGCCCAGTCTCTCTCTCTCTCTCTCTCTCTCTCTCTCCTACCTTTCACTCGACTCTGAGCCTGACAGAGGCTCCGTTCAATGCTAAAAGAACGTTGCTGTCTTTGATTTTTTTTTTTGTGTGTTTTTTTCCAGCGAAGCTAGGCGATAATTGTGCCCACATTTCATTGCAGTCAATAGATTGTTGCATGCTGTTATTGCATAAATACTGATAAGACATCGGTAGTACCGCCATTTGCCTAAATATTTTTGCCACATGTCGCAACTGTTTAGAGAATAGATAGAACTCCCATTGACAAATTGTGGAGCCAGCGTGTTGCCACTTATGCTCTATATATATACATTGATTATGACAGCAGGAATTTAAATATTAAAAGAGACTGTGTTAGAATGAGCATTGCTATGAAGTATAAGTATAGAACTCTGTTCTTACTTCTGAATGTCAGTCTCCATTGTATATATATTGATATTTCTGATTTAGTATATTTATTTTTATTGTTTATTATTCTTATTTTTAGATCATGATTATTAGTAATGTTATTATGTTGACTGATATTGTTGCTATCTCTCAATGGCCTGTTGCTAATTATTATTTTTGAAATGAAATCAGCAGTAACCCGATGATTTGTATCTTTTAACTGAATTCATACTTGATGTTATTGTAGCCACTGCTAATAAGAATGTTTCTTTAGTGGCTTTTCTCAGCATTTAATGATTGTTCTTTTTGACATTTATAGTAGAGTAATGCTATGTAGCAGTTGCTAAGCCCTAAGTATCTTGGAATAATAATCTAGTTGTGTAGACACATACCTTCCATTACCACCCTATTCCTAGGCAGCCCCGACCTGCAAGTTCTAAAAGTCTTTAGATTTTGTCCGCTCAGACAAGTCCCTAGTGCCCATTGAATAGAGATTGCAATCACTTGCAGTTGCAGGGGAGGCAAAGTATAGCCTCGACTACCAACGTATGGCCATTGTTGGTACCCTGAAGTCATAGGGAACCTTTCTTACAACTGTAGTAGTGACAGAGGTTCAAAATTTCATCCCGAGATCTGCTTCGAAGGTACGTGTGGATGGCCGTATGGAAGAGAATCGCTGTGACGTTGCAGGTCTCCTGCGTGGTGGTCTTAGTCAAGATCGGCCGAGGGCGGGACGAGGAAGCCGGGCTGGAAGGATTAGCGGATGGGCCCAGTCCTTGTCCTTTTTGTTTTGCCTATCCGAGTAACGGAGATAGGGCAACAAACCTGGGCCTGCAGCAAGGACAGCGAGGGAGTGAAAAAAATAGAATCCCCGAGGGAAACCGTGGAATCGCACCTAGCAAGAATTCATGAGCAAGGGACAGAGAAATTAAAAGTCGTCCTAGACAGAGAAAACGAAAGTCGTCCTAGACAGAGAAATTAAAAGTCGTCCTGGACAGAGAAAACGAAAGTCGTCCTAGACAGAGAAATTAAAAGTCGTCCTGGGCAGAGAAATTAAAAGTCGTCCTAGACAGAGAAATTAAAAGTCGTCCTGGACAGAGAAAACGAAAGTCGTCCTAGACAGAGAAATTAAAAGTCGTCCTAGAAAGAGAGAACAGTCCTAAAAAATAAAAGTTTTAAACTACTTTAAAAAACCATGTAATCTTGATGAAATCCCAGAAACAAGGAGATCCCCATACATGTCATTTTTATTTTTATGTTTATTTTTTTGTTTTACTAGCTTTAAGATAATTTTAAGCGAAAAACTCAGAGTCTCCCTTAGATATAGTTTTGAATAAGTGCCGTTGATAAATTGTATGATTTGAACTAAGATTAATAAGTTGTTTTTCTGCTTAAATAATATTAGTGTTTTGTTTTAGCATTATTATTATTTGAATTATGATTTAATCTTTGTGTCCATTAAGTTCTCCTATCCATTGGTCTCTGAATAGCAATATAATATGAAAGTAACAAATGTTTTGTTTGAGGATAAATTGTATGATTTGCACTAAGATTAATAAGTTGTTTTTCTGCTTAAATAATATTAGTGTTTTGTTTTAGCATTATTATTATTTGAATTATGATTTAATCTTTGTGTCCATTAAGTTCTCCTATCCATTGGTCTCTGAATAGCAATATAATATGAAAGTAACAAATGTTTTGTTTGAGGATAAATTGTATGATTTGCACTAAGATTAATAAGTTGTTTTTCTGCTTAAATAATATTAGTGTTTTGTTTTAGCATCATTATTATTTGAATTATGATTTAATCTTTAGGTTCATTAAGTTTTTATATTAATTGGTCTCTGAATAGTAATTGCATATCAAGATAGTAAATGTTTCGACTTTACACACAGTAAAACATGTTTTGTTTCAGGAGTAGTTTTAAGGCCAAATTTTAAAATAAATTAATGCCCATAGTAACAATAAGAGTAGAAATTATAAGATAAGGTTTCTTATAGAAATTACTATTGATGTTATGGTCTATTGCATTTTACATGTTTATACATGCTAATACTCTACTTAATTGTTTGCTAATGTTCTAAATGAGTCATAATTCTACTGTAATTAACTCAATTTTGTCTTTTAAAGAAACGAGAGAAGTAGATGAGTTAATGTTTTGATTTAAACTGACTTTTGATCTTAATTAATGTTTGATATTAGTTACACACTGAAATTATACTATATATATATTATGTTTGTATAATTTGTTTAGGGTTCATAGAAATAGGATTTCTTAGATGATAGCTTAAATAATTCGGCCCCATTTCTATTGTAAACTAATGTTAGCTAGGATATGTCCAAGAGCTCCCGGAAAATTAGCCCATGCTTCGACTGAAATAAGAGATATTTCAGTTTTGGTTGGGAGGGATGTCGTATGACTTCCGTCATGCTGAAGCCAGAATCTGAAACTTGTAACAAATCTTGAGGGGTAACGGTTGGTCGAGGGCACAGATATTTTATTACAATGTTTGTAGAAAGTGTCAAGGAGATATATGACCGGAACCTGGAGAAGGGCAGGAAAGGCCAGGAAGTTAGCCATTTCCTAAACCACAAGAAACATAAACATGTGGCCCGTACGTAAGTACATGCCCTGGAGAACTGCCCAATAGCTCCTCCCCGGAAGTAGGCGGGATTCCACTTTGAACCTGGCGTTGATTGGCAGGACTAGATGTCACTTGATTTCATTGGCAGAATTGGATGTCAAGCCACGCCCTGCCCCTGGGGGTATTTCAAGAGCCACCCAGGGCAGAGACAGTTAGTTAGAACTTTGCCAGGGGCACGAATAGATCATAGATTGTGATAGTCATAGGGTGGGGGCATTGAGGTGTCGAAGTTGTGTTGTACTCTAGAATAAATATAAGCAAAGGAATCACTGCTTGTCCATTCTTACCTTGTACCCGTCTGGTACTAATAATTATAACATAGTAATTTAACATTACGTCAGTGGTGACAAACGGTGAGATAACCCAGTCATCTTACAAAGTGTGAGTTCAAATGGAAGTCCAAAATTCATACGACAACTTATCTATCTATCCATCTGTCAGACTCTCTATCTATCTAACCAGCCATATATCTTCCAAAAGTTTTATTCATTCTCTTCTCGAAGCCTATGCTCTTGCAGATCCTATTCATCTACAGATCCACACATCATAACTGTGTGTTCACTGAGCCTGCTGAGTGAACAATGGCTATTACCACACGAGGATTTCCAAGACCCTTTCGTTCTTATTCCCAATTGGGGAGCTACTGAATTACTGTCAGAAAACCAACCTAGTAAAATAAGTATAAATTCATTTACGTTTACACTTTACATTTTATAATCAAGACCTGTTCAGCTACTATGGTGATCGCAGTAGCGCAGTGGCTAGAGCATTCGACTTGGGAAGTGACAGACCCGTGATCGAACCCAACGCAGGTGCTATAAAGAGCATCCAGCCTTAATTCCTCAGCTCCCACCTGTCTACATCCACCCCCAGAATGGAAATTAAATGTGACGTGAAATGGCATATAACAACGAATTAACCTATCAAAACAAATTTGGGAAAAAAATTACCTGTTTGGGAGATATCATAAAATGTGAAATTGTTAAAAAAAAAATGGGAAAAATTAGCAGTTAATGAAAACTAACTCGAAAAACAGAAAAAAATAAATATGGATCAAGCAAATGACTACTTTTCACCAAGGGTCATAAAAAAGAGAGGGTTGAGGCGTCTCTCTATGTTTCAATATTATGTAAGGTAAATTTAGTGTTACAAAATGAGATATTAGAGTGTTATTGTCTCCGTGGCAAAATGGTAGCGTCAACGACTCTGAGGCGGCAGGTCGAGGGTTCGCGCCCCGTCACGGACTGAGGTTAGTAAGGGCATACACTCAGGGTAACGATTACATATGCCAAAATAAGTCCTTCGCAGGAAGGCGGCCGTCCTAGCCCTTAGTTGAAAAGGGAGTTCGTGACGTAAAACCGAATCCAGAGTGTTATGTAATGAATAAATATGATGTCACGCAACAAAAAATAAATGAAATATAATGCAATAATACAGGGTCATATCAAGATATATTTCAGTATCGTAAAATGGGAAAAAATACATTGTAATGTACGTCATTTGAAAGAATCATATATATTAAAGAGATCTAAATAATCTTCTAATGTTTAATTTCTGTAATCGGTAATTACCAAAATGCTTTGACATACACGACACATCCATATGCATCATCGAGAATAGTCACACACACACACACACACACACACACGAAACTGGTGCCAGAAATACGCAATCTCAGTTATGATGAGAGGCTGAGGGAATTAGACTTACCATCACTCGAAGCTAGAAGAGTGAGAGGGGATATGGTGACAGTCTTTAAATTCCTTCATGGTTATGATAGAGTGGATAGGGATCGATATTTTGATATGGCTGGCTCTAGAACTAGAGGTCATAGTTTGAAGCTTCGTAAGAAAACTTCTTTGCAGGATGTAAGGAAATACTTTTTCAGTGTAAGAGTAGTTGATAATTGGAATTGGCTAAGCGAGGAGGTAGTTAATGCTATCTCAATCCATAGTTTTAAGGACAGGTATGATAAGTATCACTAAGTATAAAATGGAACCGATGAGGAGACGGGAAGATACGAGCTTTGGGCTCTTTCCCGTAAACACAATTAGGTAATCACACAAAGATTATCGGTGACTCTCTTCATATTCTCCCGAAATATTTAAGGTTACCTACAATATTCCAAGGGGGGGGGATATGCCAGGCATTGTCTATAAGCTTTCCCTAATATATAAGAGAAACCACCAAGAATAGGACGAACAGACATCAGTAAATTGTGTCTCGTTCTTACCTGAGCCCACATGACTGTAGATGCTTACTTTTTAGTTGGCAACAAAAACAACAAAAGCAACAACAACAACAACAATAACAACAACAACAACTATAATAATAATAATAATAATAATAATAATAATAATAATAATAATAATAATAATAATAATAATAATAATAAAGAAATTAGAAAAACACTGAGTCATTACTTCAAACCTGTGTTAGGTTCGGTGCATTAAGTTTAGGCAGTTTAGCTTAGCTAGGTTTGGTTAGTTAAGTTAGTTTCGGTAGGTTAGAAGGGGGTGCATAAAATGAATCGCTAACATTAGGTTAAAATTCGTTTTATTTACCCTCCAGTAACTTCAAATTTCAGTTAGGCAAATAGAGTTAGGTTAGGTTAACTTAGGTGAGTTAAGTTTGGTTAATTCAGTAACTTTGGTAAAGCTGAAACGGCCTTTATAATTCTCCGTTTCCTCTGCTGTGATGGGAATTATATTTTGCTAAATTATTTTGAACATCGGTCATGAATACTGGTTTCTCTGTGCTTAGCTACTAGCTGATGGGAGCTAGGGTTACCCTATTACCTGACGAAAATCAATACTATATATCGAATTAAACAGGGTGTCACGAGTCTTCTTTTTCTTTATTTAACACCATATGAATAAGGTTTATAATATTGGGAAAGCAGTTGATGTCGCATGACACAATTCTTCTTCTTCTTCTTCTTCTTCTTCTTCTTCTTCTTCTTCTTCTTCTTCTTCTTCTTCTTCTTCTTTTTTTTTTTTTTTTTTTTTTTTTTTTTTTTATTATTATTATTATTATTATTATTATTATTATTATTATTATTATTTCCCCCTGAGGGAAAGGAGTAAATATACTTCCTCCGTGTTCCCCTTCATGTCGTAAAAGTCGACTAAATGGGGCAGAGCGAGGGGACTGGGAATCCCCCTCCTCTGTATTTTCTTCCCGCAATGAGTCAAGGTATTTTACTTTGACTCAGCCAATCCCCCTTATAAGGGGGATTATGAATCATGTATATAGATTATTATTATTATTATTATTATTATTATTATTATTATTATTATTATTATTATTATTATTATTATTACTATTATTATTATTATTATTATTATTGTTATTATTATTATTATTATTATTATTATTATTATTATTATTATTATTATTATTATTATTATTTCCCCCTGAGGGAAAGGAGTAAATATACTTCCTCCGTGTTCCCCTTCATGTCGTAAAAGTCGAATGGGGCAGAGCGAGGAGACTGGGAATCCCTCTCCTCTGTATTTTCTTCCCGCAATGAGTCAAGGTATTTTACTTTGACTCAGCCAATCCCCCTTATAGTAGTAGTAGTAGTAGTAAGGGAACTGTACTATTGATATTTTTGCCATTTTCAAAGTCTGGGTGTTCGTAGATACTATTTCACCTCTAAACAATAAATCTTATGGTGCACCTACTTAACCATTTGACTTGATAGGGGCTATTGAACGTGTGGCAGTAGATCATATCATCTCAGAATGTGCAGTGAACACTGAATTATGTTGCCAGTACTAGAAATAGTATATGATAAATTTCGTTGTATCACTAGCTGTCCTTGCTGTACGCTGGAGCTGTTGGCCACAGGTGGGGAATACCTTGCCTAAGGAGTAGTAGACACAAATATTCATTTCGTTGTGTTAATTGTTTTTTTTTCGACATAATATATTTTTTTGTGTCCCAATATGACAGTATAATCCTTTTTTTTGTATTTGTTGTTCTTTGTATATATTTGTGTTTTTGTTTAACTACCAATTTCTCGATTTTTCTTCTTTTTACATAGACTATATGCGTTTGTGGGGGTGATGAAGAATGCTCAAGTATTTGCTATTGACGTCATGTAATCAACGTTTTAGTGAATTATAAGGTGTTAAGGAATGTCAGAGGTCTCTGTTAAGTACTTTTTTGTCACAAGACGAATTTTAACATACTTCCCCTCTTTACTTGGAGTGGTGTAGAGGTAATAGGAAAAAGTATTAGTATTAGGCTACTAAAATCAGCAGCGAATGCAGTAATTACTTAAAGTATATTGCTTTTAAGGCATTCGTACTAGATATTGAAAAGTCATGACTCAGGGTTCAGCCTTTTTTTTTTTTTTTTTTTTTTTTTTTGCTCTCTGAGAGTAAGAATACTAGAGAATTGTTTTACAATTGACCTTTTGTATCCCGTTGTGTATTTATTTCTCGAGCTTATCAGGAAGCTGGAATTGAAAGCTGTCCATGATGATTACAAAATGCCTATAATAAGATAGCTTATAGCTTAATTTTCCTACATTTAGATTTAATTTCGAGGGGAATGTTTCAGATTGCTATTTTCAGTGGTGGATTTCAATAATGATGTGAGTTATATGGAGCTTGAAAGTGACTCTACCTGATAATTACAAAAGGGTCACAGTGGAGGGTTTGGCATACTTTTTGTTCTCTCTTTGTGAAAGAATGCCAGGCATTTTGTTTAATTTAAATCTTTTGCATCCTGTATTGAATTTATTTTTTTTCGAATTTGTCTTATGGTAAGGAATGACATATGTTCCTTCTATTTACAGCATGATACTAAGTAATCACTGTAATGAGATTTTAATTAATTATGAAGTGACAGATGTTCTTGCTAATTACAAAATATCCACAATCCAGGTGTGACCTTATTTGTTTTCTTTCTTTTTGTAAGAATATGTGGGCATTGTTTCACGTTGGGCCTTTAACTTCCAGTAGTGTTATTTCTTGAGTTTATCAATATGTAGGTCATGAGAAATGTTCCTGCTAATTTCAGAATGGATATTAGACAAGCTGATATGCCCTTTTCTCGGCGTGAATATGGAGGTATATTTACAGCTATCAGCCGTTTATGCGCAATGTTGAATGCATTATGCGTTGTGTTTTCAAGGGTTCTGCACCTGCCTAAGCTTTAGTAGCGACGGGAAGCTCGGACTATCAGAGACTTTTAGCCTTGACTTACTTGGTTAGGCACTGGGCTATCATACCAAACGATTGATATTAGAATTCCCTTACCTTTTCCCGCTGCCTTTGATAAGGAATAGTGTACTCTTTCGCTGTCAGTCATGTCGTCTGCTTCCTCACAACCTTTGCTGTCTCAACAGCTTGAATGATAAAAGTAACAGTAAGCTGCATCAGAATTGCTGGCTAGTACAGTGGTAACGCGCTGGCTTCGCATTCACGAGGTCGAAAGATCGGTTCCCGTCCAAGACCGAGAGTTTAAGCTGTTTACTGGCAGGAACTGCTGTGGTTGGACACCACAGTGGGGGGTTGGGGCTTGCCCTGGCTGACGAATACCCATTGTATTGAAATGGAAATAAAGTTTGTTTGTTTGTTAATCCTAGCTTCTGCTCTCTAAGCAGGTTGAAAGGGTACATCATCTTATCGGCATAAACAAGCACTTTTTCAGTCTTATGATATTACTCCTTGATTTTAGAATTCAACATAGGCGAAAAGAGACAGTAGTAGTGTCTGTTGACTCTTACTAAGCCCCCGCTATTTCAAAAAGGTGAAAATCGGGATGCACAATTTTATGACTATAAGGAGACATTTATCTTTCCTTACTGTAATTGAAATTTATTATAGAGCTTAGCAAGGAAGAAGGAACACTAGCGGTGTCTGTGGACTGCAAGTCCCCTCTGTCTCAGTAGTTTAAATGGGAACATCTTAACGCAACTATATGAATGGGATTATTTGTGACGTCTAGACTCCTAACCTATGCTGAATCAGCTATTTAAAGATATATATCACTCTTATTATATATACATGCCGAACTTTTACCAACGTAAATTCTAAGCCCATGCTATTAATTGATTAAATACAGTGTATCATAATGTTAGACTATTTCAAGAAAGGATGAAACAGTAGTGGCGTCTGCAAAGTCCTCGCCCCTCTTTTATTAGCAGCAACACCATCAAAGGTGTATAAGTAAGCATTCTTTAACGTAATAAGTTCCAAATTCTATGTTATTAACTGTTTAGCATACTAATTACAGATTAGAACAACTTTTAGCCTACAAATGTATTTATCTACATTTAACTCTCTTCCCTCTCCACTGTTCACCCCTCCAAAGGTTGTAAATGGTAAGGGGGGGGGCTAATGAGTTAGTTAATTGGGTGTCGCTGAAGGGATTAACCCTGATGAGTCTCTGCTTAATGAAGATTCCTCACTGCTTCACCCCAAAAGCCTAATACAGGTCTTCCTGTGGCCCATGTCACACTTAACAAGGAATTCGTTGTTTTTTACTTTTTTTATGAATGTGACACCAGGACGGGCTAAAAAATAAAATAAAATAAAACAGCCCCCATCGAGCCTGGGCACGAAGTATACCTTAAGTAAAAAGTAACAGAGATGGAGAGTGTAATGACTTGTCAGATGTGAAGGGATAATAAGAGGTGTGTAATGAATATCCAAGTATATTCAGTGTTGATGTAGGCATCCTTATCACTTCCGGGGTTTTACTTTATAAGCCTTTTAGTGAGTGGAATAATTAGGTAGGGTCTATAGTAATGAGTAGATTTGGCAACTAAGAATGATATTATCTAAATGTGAGTTTCCAAGTCTCCCCAACAGCTTACAGAGATCTGTCAATTGTCAACGTCACACGAGGAAGGAAGTGGAACTTTTCCGATTACTGTCTATTCTCTGTTTCCTTCATTTCTCTGACGGGTTTTGTTCAGTAAGCCTTTCTTTGGATGTGTAGCCTAAATAGCTAAAGGCTCTTAGGCCTGATTTCTTAAACATAATACTTTATTTCCATTTCAATACAATGGGTATTCGTCAGCCAGGGTAAGCCCCAACCCCCCACTGTGGTGTCCACCCACAGCAGTTCCTGCCAGTAAACAGCTTAAACTCTCGGTCTTGGACGGGAACCGATCTTTCGACCTCATGAATGCGAAGCCAGCGCGTTACCACTGTACTAGCCAGCAGGCTAGTACAGTTCTGTGTATGGCTAGTAGGATCCCATGTGGGATCCTAGGATGCACAGAATTGCGTCAGAAGCGTTTATGAAATCCATTTGTGTGTGTCTAGCTAACTTACAATATGGTATCCTAGGTTTACACTGTTTAAGAGATCGGGCCTTAATCTTCGGACTGAAAAGAAAGTTTTGACCATTTGGCTCCATTGTTATAGTTTTTTTACAGGTTTTGTATTTGCATTATGATGACAAGCGTTAATCGTGACTCTTATCCTTATCTTAATCCCGACTGGAGCTTGAAAAAGAAGGGATGTAGACATACCTCCAGCATAATTGGTGTTTTCTACTCCTTACTTAATCATTATCGTTTCCTCATTTTGATCCTTATCTTTATCTTCTTCTTAGTCACGTCTTGAAACAGAAGAGAAAAATATATCGATAGAACTTTTGATATTATCGCTATCTTGATCCTCATCGCAATCCTGTCTTCACATAACTCCAGTTTTATCAACTTTTTTTTTCTGTAGGTTATGTTTTCTTTAAATTTACATTTTCTCTCATATAATTTCTATGTTCATATTGATGATCATATTAATATCATATCTTATTCAAGCATTGTTGTCGTAATTTAAGTATTAACGATTTTCTTTTCTGCGATAGTCATATTTTCATTATATCATCATTTTACAGATATTTATATACCAATCTTGAGCCTCATCTTAATCCCGTTTTGACAGAAATCTAATTTTAAGGAATTTGTCTGTAGGTACGATCCACTTTGCAATATTATTTTCTTACCTCTATTTCTCTCATATATGAATTTGTCTTTATGTTTATATTATTATTTTTATGGTAGTCATATATTGACATTATCTCCAATATTTTCTTGATGAATTTTTTTTTTACCTTTACCGTTTCCTTATCTTAAACTTGAACACGTCACGATAAAACTCCTGTGTTTTAGATTATTTTTCTAATAGAAGTATTTTCATAGCATTATAATGTTTTAGGTTTTATTATTCCCTATCTTAATCCTTATCTTTATCATCATGTTAATCTCCTCCAGACAAATTTCAAATGTTACCAACTTCTTTCTGCCTGTATTATATTCTTCTTATCATCTTTACCTTTTTTCCACTTTCCTTATCTTGATCTTGATCCTCATCTTAATCTTCATCTTAAAAAAGATGGGAGAAGAATATTGATGGAATTCCAATATTTTTACGCTCTTGAAATCTTTTGAGATATGGAAGTTGATGCCATCGTGAAATTGAGTGATCTCTGATATTTATTAAAGAGAGAGAGAGAGAGAGAGAGAGAGAGAGAGAGAGAGAGAGAGAGAGAGAGAGAGAGAGAGAGAGAGAGAGAGAGAGCATATATAATGGAGGATACAATGTTTTGAATGTGTGTACGACAGATTAACATACGTAGTAGATATATAAATGACATATTGTCTTAGAATATAATAACAAGGCTAAAAGTTTCATTACGAATAAAATATGCCTTAATATAATCAAAGATTATATGAATAGGAAAACATAGATAGATAAATAGACAAATTGGTTAAGAGATAAATGAATAAGATAAATAAATAAAATATTAAATAATCTTAGACCTAGCTCTTGACTCAGATCATCGATGCATAAGTATTTAATGAATAGATTCAGGGCTTGAAATATTGATTATTAGATGATGCCACCGTACCTGAACAGCCTCTTTCTATTCAACAGCCTCAGTGAATCGAGTTAGATGTTTGATAATCTGTTCCAGATCATGAGAAACAGAAAAAAGCAAGGACTTCACTTCGTTCCTCATCAGTGTGAAAAGAATGAAGCCATTTATTGTGGCGTACACACGCACACACAGACAGACAGACAGAAACTACTAAGGAAACATATCTCTCTTCACTTGGAATCCTTCAACTTTTTGTCAGTGAGGCAACATGGCTTCAGAGAAGGTAGATCAACAGTAACAAACTTATTACAATTTTATGATGAGGTAAGCCAAATCTTACAGGAAAGAGAGGGCTGGGCAGATTGCATATTCCTAGACTTCCAGAAAGCGTTTGACACTGTTCCACATGGGAGACTTATTAGGAAGCTGCAATCAATGGCTAGAATAGGTGGAAATGTTTTGGAATGGATAAAAACTTACTTAGAAGGAAGGGAACAGAGGGTTAGAGTAAGACACTCAGTGTCTGAATGGAGAAGAGTTAGTAGTGGAGTTCCACAGGGTTCAGTTTTAGGGCCACTTTTGTTCCTTGTATATGTAAATGACCTACCAGAGTCTGTAAATTCATTCATGAATATGTTTGCAGATGATGCAAAGATTGTGAAGAAAGTAAAAAACGAGAACAATGGTAGAGAACTTCAGGAGGATCTAAATAATCTGCATGAGTGGTCAGAAAAGTGGCTAATGAAATTCAATACTTCAAAATGTAAGGTAATGAGAATGGGTACAAGTGCAAGAAGGCCCAAGCTTGACTACTCGGTGGCTGGAGTACAACTTCAAGAGACAGAAAATGAGAGAGATCTAGGAGTAAACATACTGGCAGATTTGTCTCCAGAAATACATATAAATGGCATAGTAAAGGCAGCATATGCATTCTTATCAAATGTAAGGGTAGCCTTCAGGCACATGGACAAGGAAATGTTCAGAAATATTTATGTAACCTATGTGAGGCCAAAACTCGAATATGCAGCCCCCTTTTGGAATCCGCACTTGAAAAAGCACATAGCTAAGCTTGAAAAAGTTCAAAGACATGCCACAAAACTGGTGCCAGAAATACGCAATCTCAGTTATGATGAGAGGCTGAGGGAATTAGACTTACCATCACTCGAAGCTAGAAGAGTGAGGGGGGATATGGTGACAGTCTTTAAATTCCTTCATGGTTATGATAGAGTGGATAGGGATCGATATTTTGATATGGCTGGCTCTAGAACTAGAGGTCATAGTTTGAAGCTTCGTAAGAAAACTTCTTTGCAGGATGTAAGGAAATACTTTTTCAGTGTAAGAGTAGTTGATAATTGGAATTTGCCAAGCGAGGAGGTAGTTAATGCTATCTCAATCCATAGTTTTAAGGACAGGTATGATAAGTATCACTAAGTATAAAATGGAACCGATGAGGAGACGGGAAGATACGAGCTTTGGGCTCTTTCCTGTAAACACAATTAGGTAATCACAATTAGGTAATCACACACACACACTGACTTATATATATATATATATATATATATATATATATATATATATATATATATATATATATATATATATATTATATATATATATATATATATATATTATATATATATATATATTATATATATATATATATATATATATTCGAATCCAAAAAAAATCCAAAAAATTGAGGGTTGAGTTTCGTTTTCGTCATTATTTGAACTCTTTACATTTACTTAAAATCTATAAAGGTCTTATCCGTCCCTGCTTAGAATACTGCTCACATATCAGGAGTGATTCTTCTTATACTTATCTCCTTGAAAGGGTCGAATCTAAGGCAGTCAGATTCATTAATGACCATTCTCTTACTTCTAATATGGAATCTCTTTCTCTTCGCAGTAAAGTATCACCCCATTCTCTTTTCTATCGCTGCTGCTTCCATCGCTGCTCTAATGAGTTGACGAGTTGCATCCCTCTCCCATTGCCGAGGCCGAATAACACTCGCCAAGCAACCTCGTCTCACAGGTACTGTGTGGTGATTTGTAGCTCGCTAATTGGTCGGTGTAGCGACTGCTTTTTCCCATCTACCTCCAGACTCTGGAACTCTCATCCTTCTTCTGTCTTTCCTAATTCTTTTAACCTATCTCCCTTTAAAAATCCTACCATATCTCTAGGTCCTCAGTACTTTGACTATTCTTTCAGTCTGTCCTTATCCTTTGTGTATCTTTACCTCATCTCTGCCTTGTCCATAACCTTTTCTTTTCCCTTCTCTTAATGTTTTCTTCGTGCCTGGGCCTTTATTGATGAGGGCAGTTCTTTTGCCTGTGCCGGTGTCACACTCTTAATATATATATATATATATATATATATATATATATATATATATATATATATATATATATATATATATATATATATATATATATATATATATATATATATATATATATATATATATATATATAGAGAGAGAGAGAGAGAGAGAGAGAGAGAGAGAGAGAGAGAGAGAGAGAGAGAGAGAGAAAAAGAAATGCATCATCTTAGGAAAGGATAAAAGGAATCTGGAACGGAAATAAATAAGCATATAGAAATATTAATATAAATAGAATTGAAGGAGGAAAGTACTAGAAATTTGTAGAAAAAGATATTTAAAAGAAGAAGAAGAAGAAGAAGAAGAAGAAGAAGAAAAATAAGAAGAAGTTTTTGAAGAATAGATGAAAATCGAAGAAGAAGAAAAAATAAAAGTATTAGAAGAAGAACGAAGAAGAATCTATTTATATTCATCTGTGGAACCAGTCACAGCCTAAATAAGAAAATATCTATCAGTAACAACGATGGATAGCATTTTACAGGACATACAATTACTGTACATGAAACTACTCACATATTTATAGAGAAAATCACAAAAGCCTCTCTCTCTCTCTCTCTCTCTCTCTCTCTCTCTCTCTCTCCTCTCTCTCTCTCTCTCTCTCTCTCTCTCTCTCTCTCTCCGTATGCGTGTATGTGTTTGTGTGGTCACATGAAATTTCATAGACAGCAATTTACTAATCTATAATGCAAAGTAGCCTAACCTATTACTGTCAGTGATTTTTGACAAACACATGCGCACAAACCTTGCTCGTCTGTGTGTGTGTGACTGTGTATGCTTGGTTCCGTACGTTCAAGGATGATTTACCTAATTGTGCTTACGAAACAATATCAATTTCGTGATTCTCTGTCTCCTGGTTGATATTCCTATTACTTTCCTAAAAATGACGCATCTTAAATTAAAACTATGAATGATTTAGCGCTTGTCGTGTCTTTAGTCAAAAGACTTCCAATTATCAACTATTTTTGCACTAAAATAGTATTTCCTTACGTACGTCCTAGAAAATAGTTTGCTTACAAAGCTTCATACTATGACCACTGGTTCTAGAGTTGCCTATGTCAATGCATAGCCCCTTTTGAGCGCTTTCAAAACCATTGAGGAATTTAGAATATTTACCATGTCCTTCACTTTACTTTTATTTCAAGATGTTTCTAGTTAACCTCTTTAGCATATCTTCTTAACTGAGATTTCATATATCTCTTGCCTGCTACATAGCATATCACTGACCAATATCTCTCTTTTTTTTATTTGATTTTTTTAAGTGCAGATTCCAGAAGGATGCTAAACATCCTAGTTTAGACCTCACATAAAGTATGCAACAATTTCTAAGCACATCTGTGTCCACATACAAGACTGCACCCAACATATTATATAAGAAAGCATACCCTGCCTTTACCATACTATTTACATGCATTTCTGGAGATGTATTTGACAGTACATTGACTCTGTATGTCTTTCACAGTCCTATTATTTAAGCGCCACTTTTGTTATCGAATTCCTAAAATAATTTGTCTTGAAGTGTTTTATCTCATTAGCCACTTATCTAACCACTCATTGGGCTATTCGGGACTTCCTTGGAGGTCCTCATCACTATTTTTGTTTATTATTTTCCTTTCAGTTTCTGTGTTTCCTGCAAATATATTTAATGTACAGACACACTCTATAAGATAATCCCATCTCTGCTTGCTATAACTTGCAGCTGCTTTCGAATTGCATTCAATACCTCTTCAAAAGCAATCTAAGAATTTGGTATCTTCACAACCCTTTATTTATTTTTGTGAGATAAAGTTTACCTCATCATAAAATATCAAGAAGTCCGTTAGGGTTGATTTGCCGTGCCTGAAGTCATGTTTCCTCACAGAAAATAGCGCAAAGAGTCCAATTAAATAGAAATGTGATTTTTCACGAGTTACTCTATAGCTTTAAAAAAAAAAACTCTGCTGCTTAGTGAAACTAGGCTATAGGCGAGAACTCTGTCTCTCTTTTTTTTTTTTTTGAAGATTGTTAAAATTTTCACTTGTTTCTGGCATCTTACAACTTCTCCAGATTCCATAGGCTTTTGATATATGATGTACAGAGCTACAGTAGATTGTGCAGCACATTTCTTACATATAGAACAATCAGAAACCAAAGGCTTATGAGCATCTAATTCCGTCAGAGTTATATATTTGTCTGACGTTGAAGAAATGCTTTCTCCTGTAGTAGCCCCAGTTCTCTTACCTTCGTGACATTGGAGGGTGGAGGTATATTTGCTATAATTGCTAACTGAAGTTGCTTGTTCAGTTCTCCATATATCTCTTCATCTGTCTCCGTGATAGTTCCGTCTACTCTTTCCAACTTGATCTTTGGCCTTTAATATATCTCTGTCACACCTGTAGAAAAATTGGGATTCTCTTTGGCTTCCAACTGATTTTATCTCATTCCCTCCCTTTTTTTTCTATTCATAGGTACTAATTGCTTTGTATTCATACTTCTGCCAAATATTTATATGTGTTCTTTGACTATACCTATTCCAATATATACCTATTTACAACTTTTCACTCTTACATTCATTAATAAACCATTTTTTTTCTTGCCATTGATAATAATTGCTAATTATCCTCTCATCTTCCTCGCAAACTTTTCCCAAATCTATACTGATTCGTTGTTAAAAATGATCCCTTATTCTATGCATTTAAAATATTCATATTCCTCATTTAAACGCCTCTTGGATAGTTCTTCCTTATTTATTTCCCAATCTACCTACTCTCAGAGAGAACATCTTCGGTGATATGCGCCTACAACAGCACACAATGGCCACTTGGCTTATAGTAAATTTAATGATTTCCGAAACGTTATCTGTGAATACTAGATCTAATAATGATGGTTCAAAATCTCCCACAGCCCATATTGGTTCTGTACTTGTTGGCGCACTTAACTTCCTTAAAAGGGGGGTTTACACGGTCAAACGGTTCGTCGAACGCGGTTCGACAGACGAGTGTGTGAAGTGAAGTTCGAACGTGTGAACGGGGTATTTGGTTGTCGAACACGTTTGTCGAACGTGTTCGACAACCAAATACCCCGTTCACACATTCGTACATCATTCAAACACTTGTCTGTCGAACCGCGTTCTACGAATCGTTTGACCGTGTAAACCCCCCTCTAGAGACAATCGATGAATATTGTTCCAAAAAATTACTCTTATCTATGCCATCCATTTTCTCCCATAATAGACATCCTACACTTTCTCTCATATGCAGTGTTTACAGCTGAATTTATCATTTCTGGATTACACATATTGATTCTTGATTATTTCATGCACCTTAAGTCTTTGTAAATTCCTTGAAGTCACATCACATAGCAATATTACCATCGTTTTCATGTAGCTCTTTTTCTTATGAGTAAATGCATCCCTCCCCAAATCCTTGCAACATTTGTGTACAGTAAGCTTAATGAGGCTGTATTGCTTGTTTTCCAACCCTTCTTTTAACAACCCTTTGATTGGATAAACCATAGAAGCAAAAAAAAAAAAAATCTCATTTCTTCCTTCATTGAACCTTTCAGCTTCATGAATCTAATTTTCAATTTGTTCAGCTTCTTTTTTCTTTCAAGTCGAATGAAGTCTCCTAGTATTCTGACATTTTTTTTTAGCTTCTCCTTTCTTTAGTATTCTCATGTGTGTGTGTGTGTGATTACCTTTGTGATTACCTAATTGCGTTTACGGGAAAGAGCCCAAAGCTCATATCTTCCCGTCTCCTGATCGGTTCCATTTTGTACTTAGTGATACTTATCATACCTGTCCTTAAAACTATGGATTGAGATAGCATTAACTACCTCCTCGCTTAGCCAATTCCAATTATCAACTACTCTTACACTGCAAAAGTACTTCCTTACATCCTGCAAAGATGTTTTCTTACGAAGCTTCAAACTATGACCTCTAGTTCTGTGTGTGTGTGTGTGTGTGTGTGGTGTGTGTGTGTGTGTGGTGTGTGTGTGTGTGTGTGTGTGTGTGTGTGTGTGTGTGTTTTATTCCTAGCACCAGTCATCTTAATCTAGTATTCTTCTCACCTAAATATTACTTGCTTGAAGACTGTTAAGCAATATTATGTGAATGGTGTCATTTTCCAGGTTTTCTTATTAGATATGAAATCCAGGCCCTTATTATTTTCAAGTATCTCCATCAGTTTTGATTCTCGGGCTTCGCATATGCCTGATATTATCTCAAATTAATCTTCATCAAGTGTCTGTTGGATCAAAGCTCTTGCTCTCGTAATCATGACAGCTCGCATGTTTGTTCCTATTAATGTCTCTGTATTATTTGTATTCATATATTACAGTTCAGCCTCTTGCAGTGTTTCCTCGACTGTCAAATATTACTTTTCACTGGAGATGTGACAGAGTTTTTGTGTTACTTTCCTAAATACATATATAATGGCGTCAATCCCCATTTTAAGTAGGGCGGTCGAGTCAAAGAACACATATTCACCCAAAGACAAACATACCTCAATTATTCCTCTTAGCTCATTCGGGATAAAACGTTGAAACAATTCGCTCCACTAATCATGCTTGGGTCACGCACAGGGTAAGTGGGTAATAATATTCTGCCGTGAGGCCCGACTGCCGCCCAAGGTGAAAGAAATCCCTTTGGCCTTCTATGTACAATCTTTCTCTTAATTTGAGTGTAAATGTGTGTTTGTAAGCTTAAGGGAATTCTCCTTGATCCCTGCAAGAGATTGTGATGAAAAACTGCTTCGCAGACTTTATAATATCGAACTCCAGTTCTTTGTAAGAGCATTATATATATATATATATATATATATATATATATATATATATATATATATATATATATATATATATATATATATATATATATATATATATATATATATATATATATATATATATATATATATATATATATATATATATATAGAGCCATCATTTTCGCTAGTGTGTTCATTATACATGTTTCTTGACCAGGCGTCTCTATTACACCCTTTTCCCCTTATATATAACATACCTCCTGGCATGCCTGAGATCCTATTACCGTGGTGTTGATCCCGCGATTAACCTATAATTTCAACTGGCATAACCCTTTAGGCCCGATGAGTTGCCGGGAGTTAGGAGACGACGATTTCTCAAAGGTGTTTCGCAAGGTATTTTTTTCAAGAACCTCTTTAACAGACATAAAGGATATAGGGTATTGGTGCCTTCTCATTATAATAGTTTTTGTCTGCACAACAGGGCGAGAGTGTACACTGTTAAATGTGTGGGATAACTGTTGGATGGGTGTCTTCATGAGCTGAAGACAGTTGGATAAGGACAATGAGAAGGACTCGATGACAGTCCATCCATTGTATTTTTTTGTACACAGTGAATGTATATTTTTTTTTATTTTGGATTTTGAGGTAGAAGACTAGTGATTTTTTATTAAAAAAAAAAGATGCGGAAACACATATAACCAATATCAAACATAGATATACGCACACACACGCGCGCACACCTCACAAGACTGAAATGTCAATGTATAAAGTATATACATCTGAAGTATGTATTAAGCACATACTCTTAAAAATCTAAGAATTTTTAAGTTATATATTTTCAGGTTTAATACACATATACGCACGCACACACTCCCAAAATATACACAAACACTCACTGAACCAAGAGCAGATGATTGAAATGCAGAGTTGCATACATTATATTGAAATTGTTTATTTTACTTTTAAGACCACAATCAGAAAATAAAAACTAAAATTATCTGTGAAAGAAAACGTTCTTTTGTCCTTGATTAAATGTAATTGCATCGTAACTGAATTGTAATTACTTATTCAATATATGATACATTCGTTTTTATTTATTCATCTAATTTACATTTCTTATTTATTTATTTTCTCTAATTGGTCGAATAGAAAATGTTGAATAAGAATGTTTTGGCGGTTTGGATATAGAGTTGAGTGAATTGACAAATGTATAGAATAGATAACAAGATAGCCTGATTATTATTATTGTTATTATTATTATTATTATTATTATATTATTATTATTATTATTATTATTATTATTA
>JAXCGZ010009766.1:62500-82844 GCA_037179515.1 Halocaridina rubra | reverse complement strand
TACCTAATTGTGCTTACCTAATTGTGTTTACGGGAAAGAGCCCAAAGCTCGTATCTTCCCGTCTCCTGATCGGTTCCATTTTTAGACTTAGTGATACTTATCATACCTGTCCTTAAAACTATGGATTGAGATAGCATTAACTACCTCCTCGCTTAGCGAATTCCAATTATCAACTACTCTTACACTGAAAAAGTATTTCCTTACATCCTGCAAACAAGTTTTCTTACGAAGCTTCAAACTATGACCTCTAGTTCTAGAGCCAGCCATATCGAAATATCGATCCCTATCCACTCTATCATAACCATGAAGGAATTTAAAGACTGTCACCATATCCCCCCTTACTCTTCTAGCTTCGAGTGATGGCAAGTCTAATTCCCTCAGCCTCTCATCATAACTGAGATTGCGTATTTCTGGCACCAGTTTCGTGGCATGTCTTTGAACTTTTTCAAGCTTAGCTATGTGCTTTTTCAAGTGCGGATTCCAAAAGGGGGCTGCATATTCCAGTTTTGGCCTCACATAGGTTACATAAATATTTCTGAACATTTCCTTGTCCATGTGCCTGAAGGCTACCCTTACATTTGATAAGAATGCATATGCTGCCCTTACTACGCCATTTATATGTATTTCTGGAGACAAATCTGCCAGTATGTTTACTCCTAGATCTCTCTCATTTTCTGTCTCTTGAAGTTGTACTCCAGCCACCGAGTAGTCAAGCTTGGGCCTTCTTGCACTTGTACCCATTCTCATTACCTTACATTTTGAGGTATTGAATTTCATTAGCCACTTTTCTGACCACTCATGCAGATTATTTAGATCCTCCTGAAGTTCTCTACCATTGTTCTCGTTTTTTATTTTCTTCACAATCTTTGCATCATCTGCAAACATATTCATGAATGAATTTACAGACTCTGGTAGGTCATTTACATATACAAGGAACAAAAGTGGCCCTAAAACTGAACCCTGTGGAACTCCACTACTAACTCTTCTCCATTCAGACACTGAGTGTCTTACTCTAACCCTCTGTTCCCTTCCTTCTAAGTAAGTTTTTATCCATTCCAAGACATTTCCACCTATTCTAGCCATTGATTGCAGCTTCCTAATAAGTCTCCCATGTGGAACAGTGTCAAACGCTTTCTGGAAGTCTAGGAATATGCAATCTGCCCAGCCCTCTCTTTCCTGTAAGATTTGGCTTACCTCATCATAAAATTCTAATAAGTTTGTTACTGTTGATCTTCCTTCTCTGAAGCCATATTGCCTCACTGACAAAAAGTTGAAGGATTCCAAGTGAAGAGAGATATGTTTCCTTAGTAGTTTCTCCATAAGTTTGCAAACTATGCTGGTCAAGGAAACTGGTCTATAGTTCAGAGCCGTATCCCTCCTTCCCTTTTTGAAGATAGGTATCACATTTGCTTGTTTCCAGCATCTTGGAATCTCCCCCGACTCCAGTGACTCCTTAAATATGATACTTAGTGCCACTGATATTGTGTTTGCGCATTTTTTAAGCACATGAGGGGATATGTCATCAGGACCTGTAGCTTTATGAACATCTAAATCCATCAGCGCTTTGCATACCTCTGTGGCTGTAAGGTTGATGTTCTCTAATACCGGCCCTAGAGCTTCTATCACTGCAGTCTGAGGGGGTGGGGTATTTTCTACTGTAAATACTGACTGAAACTCCTTGTTCAATTCTTTGCAGATCTCTTCGTCCGTCTCAGTGATGCTTCCATCCGCTCTCTTTAGCCTTAGAACCTGTTCTTTTACCTTCAGTTTTCCTCTGATAAAGCTGTGGAATAGCTTGGGATTTTCTTTAGCCTTCCTGGTGATGTCCCTCTCATAATCTCTCTCTGCCTCTCTCCTTTTACTTAGGTAGTCATTTCTTGCTCTTTTGTAGGTTTGCCAGGCATTTATGTTTTTTCTCCTCCTATACCTTTTCCAGCATTTGTCTCTCCACTCCTTAGCTCTTTTACACCCATTATCGAACCATTTCTCTCTGGCATGTGTGTGTGTGTGTGTGTGTGTGTGTGTGTGTGTGTGTGTGTGTGTGTGTGTGTGTGTGTGTGTGTGTGTGATTACCTAATTGTGTTTACGGGAAAGAGCCCAAAGCTCGTATCTTCCCGTCTCCTGATCGGTTCCATTTTTAGACTTAGTGATACTTATCATACCTGTCCTTAAAACTATGGATTGAGGTAGCATTAACTACCTCCTCGCTTAGCGAATTCCAATTATCAACTACTCTTACACTGAAAAAGTATTTCCTTACATCCTGCAAACAAGTTTTCTTCCGAAGCTTCAAACTATGACCTCTAGTTCTAGAGCCAGCCATATCGAAATATCGATCCCTATCCACTCTATCATAACCATGAAGGAATTTAAAGACTGTCACCATATCCCCCCTTACTCTTCTAGCTTCGAGTGTGTGTGTGTGTGTGTGTGTGTGTGTGTGTGTGTGTGATTACCTAATTGTGATTACCTAATTGTGTTTACGGGAAAGAGCCCAAAGCTCGTATCTTCCCGTCTCCTGATCGGTTCCATTTTTAGACTTAGTGATACTTATCATACCTGTCCTTAAAACTATGGATTGAGGTAGCATTAACTACCTCCTCGCTTAGCGAATTCCAATTATCAACTACTCTTACACTGAAAAAGTATTTCCTTACATCCTGCAAACAAGTTTTCTTCCGAAGCTTCAAACTATGACCTCTAGTTCTAGAGCCAGCCATATCGAAATATCGATCCCTATCCACTCTATCATAACCATGAAGGAATTTAAAGACTGTCACCATATCCCCCCTTACTCTTCTAGCTTCGAGTGTGTGTGTGTGTGTGTGTGTGTGTGTGTGTGTGTGTGATTACCTAATTGTGATTACCTAATTGTGTTTACGGGAAAGAGCCCAAAGCTCGTATCTTCCCGTCTCCTGATCGGTTCCATTTTTAGACTTAGTGATACTTATCATACCTGTCCTTAAAACTATGGATTGAGGTAGCATTAACTACCTCCTCGCTTAGCGAATTCCAATTATCAACTACTCTTACACTGAAAAAGTATTTCCTTACATCCTGCAAACAAGTTTTCTTCCGAAGCTTCAAACTATGACCTCTAGTTCTAGAGCCAGCCATATCGAAATATCGATCCCTATCCACTCTATCATAACCATGAAGGAATTTAAAGACTGTCACCATATCCCCCCTTACTCTTCTAGCTTCGAGTGATGGCAAGTCTAATTCCCTCAGCCTCTCATCATAACCGAGATTGCGTATTTCTGGCACCAGTTTCGTGGCATGTCTTTGAACTTTTTCAAGCTTAGCTATGTGCTTTTTCAAGTGCGGATTCCAAAAGGGGGCTGCATATTCCAGTTTTGGCCTCACATAGGTTACATAAATATTTCTGAACATTTCCTTGTCCATGTGCCTGAAGGCTACCCTTACATTTGATAAGAATGCATATGCTGCCCTTACTACGCCATTTATATGTATTTCTGGAGACAAATCTGCCAGTATGTTTACTCCTAGATCTCTCTCATTTTCTGTCTCTTGAAGTTGTACTCCAGCCACCGAGTAGTCAAGCTTGGGCCTTCTTGCACTTGTACCCATTCTCATTACCTTACATTTTGAGGTATTGAATTTCATTAGCCACTTTTCTGACCACTCATGCAGATTATTTAGATCCTCCTGAAGTTCTCTACCATTGTTCTCGTTTTTTACTTTCTTCACAATCTTTGCATCATCTGCAAACATATTCATGAATGAATTTACAGACTCTGGTAGGTCATTTACATATACAAGGAACAAAAGTGGCCCTAAAACTGAACCCTGTGGAACTCCACTACTAACTCTTCTCCATTCAGACACTGAGTGTCTTACTCTAACCCTCTGTTCCCTTCCTTCTAAGTAAGTTTTTATCCATTCCATGTGTGTGTGTGTGTGTGTGTGTGTGTGTGTGTGTGTGTGTGTGTGTGTGTGTGTGTGTGTGTGTGTGTGTGTGTGTGTGTGTGTGTGTGTGTGTGTGTGTGTGTGTGTGTGTGTGTGTGTGTGTGTGTGTGTGTGTGTGTGTGTGTGTGTGTGTGTGTGTGTGTGTGTGTGTGTGTGTGTGTGTGTGTGTGTGTGTGTGTGTGTGTGTGTGTGTGTGTGTGTGTGTGTGTGTGTGTGTGTGTGTGTGTGTGTGTGTGTGTGTGTGTGTGTGTGTGTGTGTGTGTGTGTGTGTGTGTGTGTGTGTGTGTGTGTGTGTGTGTGTGTGTGTGTGTGTGTGTGTGTGTGTGTGTGTGTGTGTGTGTGTGTGTGTGTGTGTGTGTGTGTGTGTGTGTGTGTGTGTGTGTGTGTGTGTGTGTGTGTGTGTGTGTGTGTGTGTGTGTGTGTGTGTGTGTGTGTGTGTGTGTGTGTGTGTGTGTGTGTGTGTGTGTGTGTGTGTGTGTGTGTGTGTGTGTGTGTGTGTGTGTGTGTGTGTGTGTGTGTGTGTGTGTGTGTGTGTGTGTGTGTGTGTGTGTGTGTGTGTGTGTGTGTGTGTGTGTGTGTGTGTGTGTGTGTGTGTGTGTGTGTGTGTGTGTGTGTGTGTGTGTGTGTGTGTGTGTGTGTGTGTGTGTGTGTGTGTGTGTGTGTGTGTGTGTGTGTGTGGTGTGTGTGTGTGTGTGTGTGTGTGTGTGTGTGTGTGTGTGTGTGTGTGTGTGTGTGTGTGTGTGTGTGTGTGTGTGTGTGTGTGTGTGTGTGTGTGTGTGTGTGTGTGTGTGTAAGCGGGGGTCATGACACAATATATTCATATTAATCTTTAACTTTATATTGATTTGTCACTAAGTCACGTGTTATGTAGTCATAAAAATAAATGTTTCCTTTATATATTTACTTAACTGTATCTCATTTACATTCCCCATACACTAACATACATTCTATTCTCTATTTTAGGGGAGAGAGAGAGAGAGAGAGAGAGAGAGAGAGAGAGAGAGAGAGAGAGAGAGAGAGAGAGAGAGAGAGAGAGAGAGAGAGACTCATTCATTTACATTTTCCATTCTCTAACTGTTTTGTTGTTTTGTGTGTGTGTGTGTGTAAGAGAGAGAGAATTATTCGTACACACACACGCACCCACACCCACGCACATACGCACGCACACACACACACACACACACACACACACACACACACACACACACACACACACACACACACACACACACACACACACAAACGAGAACAATGGTAGAGAACTTCAGGAGGATCTAAATAATCTGCATGAGTGGTCAGAAAAGTGGCTAATGAAATTCAATACTTCAAAATGTAAGGTAATGAGAATGGGTACAAGTGCAAGAAGGCCCAAGCTTGACTACTCGGTGGCTGGAGTACAACTTCAAGAGACAGAAAATGAGAGAGATCTAGGAGTAAACATACTGGCAGATTTGTCTCCAGAAATACATATAAATGGCATAGTAAGGGCAGCATATGCATTCTTATCAAATGTAAGGGTAGCCTTCAGGCACATGGACAAGGAAATGTTCAGAAATATTTATGTAACCTATGTGAGGCCAAAACTGGAATATGCAGCCCCCTTTTGGAATCCGCACTTGAAAAAGCACATAGCTAAGCTTGAAAAAGTTCAAAGACATGCCACGAAACTGGTGCCAGAAATACGCAATCTCAGTTATGATGAGAGGCTGAGGGAATTAGACTTACCATCACTCGAAGCTAGAAGAGTGAGGGGGGACATGGTGACAGTCTTTAAATTCCTTCATGGTTATGATAGAGTGGATAGGGATCGATATTTTGATATGGCTGGCTCTAGAACTAGAGGTCATAGTTTGAAGCTTCGTAAGAAAACTTCTTTGCAGGATGTAAGGAAATACTTTTTCAGTGTAAGAGTAGTTGATAATTGGAATTGGCTAAGCGAGGAGGTAGTTAATGCTATCTCAATCCATAGTTTTAAGGACAGGTATGATAAGTATCACTAAGTATAAAATGGAACCGATCAGGAGACGGGAAGATACGAGCTTTGGGCTCTTTCCCGTAAACACAATTAGGTAATCACAATTAGGTAATCACACACACAAAGAGAATTATTAGGTCTTTATAGCCACTGGTTTCGAGTGTGATAGGTGAGCATCTTCGCACTGGCAATAATAATAATAATAACAATAATAATAATAATAATAATAATAATAATAATAATAATAATAATAATAATCTAAATGTGTAGGTATGGTAATAGGATATTCTTTCCTAGATATGGCTTTCCCAGTATCGTATAGCATTGCTTTGTGTTCCGATATTACTTGGTCGAATTTAGCGTTTAGAGAAATTCTTTGATGCCACACAAACGGGGTACAGTTTATATGTTATTGGTGATGAATTTGATCTTGATAATATTAGATAACTTTGCTCTGTTTGGCTGCACCATTGCTCCATTCACCGATGAATTTGAAATTTGATATTGTGCGATAATTTTGCTGCTCTATTCACATTACATAATTCATCACCATACTCATTTCAAGGTATAGTTTCCTATCGTGTTTTGAACGCGTATATAAACAGGAAATAAAAAATATATATATATCTCTACACCGGGTTTTTTACGTAAAATGTCAATAACTATAAAAAAATATCAAATATTGCACTGTAATAAAAAAAAATACTCCACGTATTTACATTATGAAACTGTCAACAGCCATAATTGTTTTTGAGGTGTGTTTTATATTCTCTAATGAGCACGGAAGTAAAAAATTGCCCGTTTTGTTACCGTGTTACGGATGCATTATAGATGTGAAACACCGTCGTTCGTGTGTCGTGTTTAGGGGAATTCGAGTGGACATTCGTTTGTCGTTTATACAAGTGCATGTTCACAGCCTTTCCATTCCGTGCATTAATGACCACGAAAGGCGGAAGAAACGAGCTTGGCCCGTCATGGCGTGTCTCTTGGCAAGGGTGTAAGCCAGTGAGAGAGGGAGAGTTCTCGCCCATTTTCTTGTTTATGTGACTCGCCTTCACTCACTATATATTAAACTGTATGTTCCTGCCTCTCCAGGTAACACTTCAAGCCATTTTAGGAGAGTATCTTACCAGCTCAACCTCTTTTCGGCCTCTCCAAAAAAGGTTGGCTCTCAACACTTCAAGCCATTTTAAGAAGGCATCATGCCAGGTCAACCTCTTTTCAGCCTCCCCCAAATGGTTGGCACACGTAGGCGTAACCTTCTACTTCTGAAAATGAAACCTGCTGGAAAAGATATGCCCTTAACTTACTTTAAATTCCCCGAGAAGTCAACAACACCCATCATGTCAGTCGTGAAACTGTCTCATTCGCCAGAAGGTCTTATTTTCAGCCTCCTGCTGGAAAATTCTAAAAATAGACCAAAGTAAATCATGTGGATTATGTACTTTGTTGCTATTATTTGTTTCGTTTGTTTTACTTAAGTGTTGGTTTTTCTTCTGTTGATGCTTAAGTGGTATTTTGGAGTTTGAAAATAACTTACAGAATTTAAAAAACGGGGAATGATATCCTTCAATTTGGGCAGCTTTCTCATATCTCTGAATATGAAATGTCTTTGAGATGTTGAAAACTGAAGAATAATCTTTGAAAGAGTCTGTACATTTCATACCATGTTCGGGATTTGTTTCCGTCCTTATCGCGTTTAATTATCGTCTGGAAATGCAAAGATAACTTACAGAGCTGGAATAAATTGTAGATATATGTGCCAAAATTAGTCCTCATTTCTTTGGATATGTATAGAGATATGTCGAAGCTGGGGGATCAAGACGGGGTACCCTTCCTAACGCCCCGAGGTTGGCTTGAGCCACCATGAAGCTATCACCACCCCCTTTTGGATGTAGTTATTAATGAACGGCATTAGATAGCGAAGAAAAAAATTCAAAGCGTTTTAATTTAGGAATATATATATATATATATATATATATATATATATATATATATATATATATATATATATATATATATATATATATATTTTTTTTTTTTTTTTTTTATATGAATGTGACACCGGGACAGGCAAAAACTTCCCTCATCCTTAAATGTCCGGGCACGAGAAAACCACCAAGACGAAGGAAAAGAAAAAGGTTAAGAACCAGGCAGAGATGAGGTAAAGTTATACAAGGGAAAACGACAGAAAGAAAAAACAGTCAAAGTACAGAGGACCTAGAGATATGGAGGATTAGGCCCTGAGATGACGATAGATCCGCTTTTTGAAGGATGATAGGTCATAAGAATTAGGAAAGACATATATATATATATATATATATATATATATATATATATATATATATATATATATATATGTGTGTGTGTGTGTGTGTGTGTGTGTGTGTGTTTGTGTGTGTGTTTGGATAGATGGGTGTTTGTGTAAGTGTAATAACTTGACATTTAGGGGTGGTCTCCCCAGGAATTTATTAAGTTCTAACAAGTTAATTCATTTACATTGCATGATTACGAGCATTGCCGGGGCACTAATGAGTCATCATATTGTTAACAAACAGCATGACATGCTTCTCCAGTGTATTCCTGACTCGGCTTTGTTTGCATTGCAAGAAACATGCTACCTAAACCGTACACGCTCGCGCGCGCACACATACATGACAAATAAACTGTAATTTACACACGCCATCACATAAATGCATGAAAACCCGACTGTGTGTATATATATATATATATATATATATATATATATATATATATATATATATATATATATATATATATATATATATATATATATTTTTTTTTTTTTTTTTTTTTTTTTTTTTTTTTTAACAACCGATGATAATGTCTTGTATTTTGATGTTTAATTGATTCTATGATAATGATATTGTTACCTTTTGGTTCACTTAATGGCAGTACTTATTATTATTATTATTATTATTATTATTATTATTATTATTATTATTATTATTATATTATTAAATTCCTCAGCGATGTATAATATTGTTACATATATGAAGTAAAAGCAAGAGCTTTCGTTATCATGATCAATTAACCTCCTCAGTTGCAAATGAGGAGGTAAACTGAACAAGTTAACTTCATATATATATATATATATATATATATATATATATATATATATATATATATATATATATATATGACAACATCATATATGATGGTAGGCTTTGAATATATTCTTACAGTAACCATTCACTGTATGTTGAAGTTTATTATTATTATTATCATTATTATTATTATTATTTTATTATTATTATTATCCTTACTATTATTATTATTATTAGATTCATCGTGTACATTTAAGAAAACTTGACAGAGACTGCATGAAATAAATAATAATAATAATAATAATAATAATAATAATAATAATAATAATAATGATACCTTTTGATATAAGATGTAAGATATATGCTCTCTGAATACTAATGCATAATGATTTTTATCGGGAGTGTCATCGGAATTTGGAAAATGTTACTAAATAAATAATGTATTTATTTATTTATATCATTTTATTAAATAAAAAGAGTAAGAATGTAATGAAAATATCACAAATTGTCATTTAATGTCATTTGACTTGGAAGTTCCTCTTAAAAGCATACTAGTAATTGGAAGTTTATAATAAGATAATAATGCGCTAACTTTCTGCTCTTTCACTATTATTATTTTTTATGTTATACACATAAAACTCCTAATATTCTCTTTCACCATCCTTAATGTCTGTTACCTTTCCCACGTTGCTTTTGGCAAGTTATCTCATCTCCTCTTTCGTTTCCCAATTTCTCCTTTGTTTACATTTTCTTTTTAATCTCTTTCACCCACTGTAATGTCTGTTACTTTTCCCTCGTTTTCTTTGGCGCTTTTTCTCTTCTTCGTCGCTTCCCACACCTTAATTCGTCACCCTTTCCTGAGCTTCTTGGTGTAATTGGATGTTGGTATTTACAGACTACGTGTTGACGTTCCTGCAGTCTCATCCTCTAATGGATGAAGCGGTTGCACATGAACACAATAAACCTGTGTTCTTCAAACGAGATCTCATCTTCACCCATCTCGTCGTAGATAAAGTGACTGGAGGTACTTACGGACAAGAAAATACCTACACCGTCTACTATGCGGGATCATGTAAGTAAAATCAGGCCTCTAACTTTGAAACATAGTGTTATAAGTCAACTTTGCTTCAGACAGAATTATTATTGCTAGTAGTACGGGCTTGTAATGAGGAAATAGATAGTTTGTCAGGTTTCTTATGTTATTGTAAATCAATTGGGCTTTACACAGTAATATAATAAAGCTGTGGAGACCTTCAACGGCAAAGAAATATTAGTTTTGTTTGTCCTGTTATGCAAAGGTGATACAAAAAATTTCAACTCTTCTTTTTTATGATTAATTTCAGTCTTTCATCACCGTGAAAAGAATATATATATATATATATATATATATATATATATATATATATATATATATATATATATATATATATATATATATATATATATATATATATATATATATATATATATATATATATATATTCATTGTATTTTCACAAATTTCATCACAATTTTGCTTTCAGTGGAGGGTCGAGTGTACAAGGTGGTCGAATGGTTGGATGCTGATGGCGTATCTAATTCAGAACTTTTGGATGTGTATGAAGTCACAACACCTGAACCCATTAGAGCTATACAGATTTCAAAGAAGGTAAGTGTCTTTTCAGATATGTAACACTGAAATTTTGCAATATTTTAATACTGTATGTATTTGATGCATTATCCACTCAATTGGGACAGAAGCAAATGGAGAGAACTGTCCAGAAACATCGACCCCACATAAAAGTGGGAAAAGATGTAGAAGAAGAAGAAGAAGATTATCCACTCAATACTGAGTTGGTACCCATACAGATAATATGTAAAATAGTATATACTTACGTACTTACATGTATTTACAATGGCCGTAATTCCCCTTGTAAGGGGGTGGCCGAGTCAAAGCACACACATTTATCAGAAACCTAATATATATAAATTATTCCTCTTTACTTCTTGGAGCTAAAGGTTTGCCACAATACCCCACCACTAGTCTGCTTTGGTTATCCACAGAGTACGTGGGCAAGGATCTTTATCCATGAGGCCTAATAGTCATATGATTAAGCAATCTGATATAATGCTCGAATATGTATTTTTATTCGCTCGTGAAGTCATAATCCAATGACGTGTAGATTTAAATAATATTTTTCAGCTCTTTTCTCAGCTATGTCAGTCGAAAATATTCATTGACAAATATTCAGTATAATATATTCTAGCATGGAGAAATTACCAGATCCCTTTCTTCTTATTTGTTTTAGAATCTTTTACAAAATACAAAAGAGGATTTCTCTCTCTCTACCCAAAACTTTCAACACTTAAAATGACATAGTATATCATTTTCCTTTCAATGTGGCGCTATTTTTTTAGGATTTTTTTTCTGATTTTAACATCGTTATTTTTTTATAAACCCACTTTTGCGTGTCAAATTAAGTATTTTATTTGTATTTTCAAGTTTAGAAATTTGGCATATGACACTAACTTGTAGGATTTTTTTTCCTGAATTTGAAATAGTTTGCTTTTGGTAAACCCAATTTTTTGTGTCAGATTGAGGGACTGTTAACTTCTTCAAAGTTATGATAATAACAGAATTAGTAGTATATATATTTATGCACAAAGTGAAGTACAATTAGTGTTGTACCTTTTCTGTAAACTCATTGAACAATGCAGAGAATGAGGTATGCACATACAATTGTTCTTGTGTACAGAGTAATAAAATCCTTCTATTTATACCTTCAGATTCAGTTACAGTCAATTTTGCTTCTTTCACTTGGCTTGGGAAGTGAAACCCACGATCGAAGCCACAGCGAGGCGTTAGGAACAATATCCAGCCTTAATTACCCTGCTCCAGCCTCTCTGTGGCACCCCCAAAATGGAAATTCATAGGGGCTCAAAAACCGGCAAGCAAACATTGTTGCTGCTTTTGTGGAAAGACAATTATACACACTCACTCACTCCCTTTCTTGATCGCATTTGTCTTTTCATATATAGATATTTATAAACGATATATCACTGGAGCTAGCAGATTGACCTCAGCTAAGTAATAAAAATAAGTAGCAGGCAATAAAAAGGACGTAGCTGATGATAAAAAAAAGAAGGTTGCAAGCAATAAAAAGGAGGTAGTAGGCAATAAAAAGTTTATAGCAGACAGTAAAAAGGAGGTGGTAGATAATAAAAAAGCGGGTAGTAGACAATAAAAAGGAAGTAGCAGACAAAAGGTGGTAGCAGAGCTGCATCAAATCCAGTACAGCCACACCTTTTTCACCAGCTTTTCTATGGCAAAATAAAAAAAAATTTGGGGAGGATGTGATTGCTAGTTATCCCTACCTCTTCTTAGTTGGTTCTTGCAATGTATTACATATATATACAATGGCTGCTTTCCCTTTTATAATTGGTTGACTGAGTCAAAAAACACACATTCACCAGAAGCTAGTATACCTTGATCACTCCTCTTAGCTGCTTTGGGGATAAAAGGCTACTGTGGTTCCCCCCCACCACCCTACTTGGGTTACTCCCAGGGCAAGCGAGCAAGGGTCTTCTACCGTGAGACAGTGAATGTTTACTCTATGTGTTTAGAGCCTGTGTAGTCTGTTTGACAAATTTTTTACATGCAACGATAATGTTACTTGTATTTTCATTTCAGCACAAGTCTTTGTATGTATCTTCTGACACCCGAGTACGTCAGGTGGATCTCTTCATGTGTCACGGTCGATATGACAACTGTCTCCGTTGCTCTCATGACCCTTATTGTGGCTGGGATAAAGATGCCAATATGTGTAAACCTTACCAACCAGGGTATGTCTTATGTACATTAACGTGCTTATTGAGTACGGTATTGCTTCTTGTACCAATGAGAATATCTGTGGTGATGTACAGAGAGACTATTGTCTACTGCCATGTGACTTTCATGGCTTTTGGGCTAAGAATTTTGATATTAAGAATAAACACTAACTCCCATATGACATTCAGTCTATCTTAAACAAATGGACTGAAAATTTGTAATATTGTAATTTAGCTGACAAGCTGCTAGCAAAAATATTAAGACTCATTGCTCTTGAAAATTATATTAATCCAGCGTATGTGTGTGTTTACTGGAGGTATATCTTGCTAATACTTCCAAACAATAGCTTCATGCTGTGTATTAGTAACATTTAAAGAGTGTTGGTTTAAGTTCATATATATATTTTTAACACTGTGAAGTAGCCGTCAGCTGATGTGGCTTGTTGTTTTTGCCTTTCCCTAAGCTGCCAGCTGAACAATCCCAAACCCCCAAGTATGTTGTGTTGTTGGCATATATGGCTGTGTGTGGTACAGTCTTCCATAATGTGTTTGGTTGTATGAGGTGACGTGCTACATCCTGGATAGGCATCATCGACAGAATATTCTCCAGCCTCTTCTGATAGCTCAGAAGGGCTGATTGGTGCCCTTATGGCACTCTGTCCTCACGAGGGAGTGAGGGTTTGGAAGGTTGAGTGTTGGGAGGATGTGCATGCTGCTGTGTTGTCATTGAGTGGCTAGATGAAACAACGAGTTTATTGATATGAATATGGGTGTGGAGCTTGGTTTGGGGTAGGCATTATTTATGTGTGATAATATATGCTAGGTGTTGTTTTAATGTTCCTTGGTGATTGTGGGTGGAATTAGTTTGTGGAGGCTGCAGCAGTTATTTGTGTGCCAACCTTATCAAGGTGGTCTTTGACTTTAATGACTTTGGTTTCTTGGTTAAAGTAGTTTGTAGGTGTAATAGCTATGCAGCCTGTTATTATATATAGTTCATTATTTTGCTTAGTCTGTAGGGTGTTGTGGTGTTTTCTAGTTAGGTTAGACTCGGGCAGAATTTTTTATGCCTTCAGTGAGAGTATATAATATTTGTATACTGTAATATTTCTCATAAATATGGTTGAAGATTATATAATATTTTAAGCAAATCTGTAGGCCCCTCTATGCTGTTATTTATCTATGCTGTTATTTAAGTAGACACTCCTGGTTAATGGGAAGGGAAAAATTTAACCATTTGTTGTATTGTTTGTTACTTTGAAATATATATACATTTGTCTGGTCAATTAGAGGCCTTTAGGAGCAGAATCTCTTGAAAGCCTGGATCTTTAAAGTGAAAACAAATTTTTAACAAGAAAACTACCTATATATGAAAATTATTCAAGCTTTCTATTCCACTACACAACCTAATAAACACTGGCATACTCTGGTGCATGATACTTTTAAATTGGCAATCATATGTTTTTGTTTTTTTTTATCATGGTTATATTCAAGTTATACTTATCTATCCTTCTCATCTGGGCTGATATTTTATGGAAATATTTACCAGGCAAATGTATCTGTAAATTTTTCTAATATATAGTTTTAATTTTACCGTACAAATATTATTGCAAATATCTCGTACTTTCAAAACTGTCCTAGCACCAAAGATTAGTCATGTACGATCAGTTTGTTTCTAGAATAAATATTCTCTTATTTGATAAAATATTATATTAGTAACAGTGGATCATATATATTAGTGTTTGTGAAATACGTCATATTTTTCTTTTATATTTGTCAGACTTTTACAAGACGTCACTGGCTCTACACCTGGTCTTTGTGATGCTTCTATTGCAAAGAAAAAGATGGTTGTCACATGGGGTCAGAGTATTCACCTGGGCTGTGCTGTCAAGCTTCCTCGTCCAATCTCCTTGAAGGATATCACTTGGCATCACTATTCAAAGGACAAAGGGAAATATCAAATTCGTTACAGGTAAGCAGAGGATACATAAATTCCTCGCCTTTACTCCCTGCTGGGCACCATTATTCAAAGGACAAAGGGAAATATCTAATAGGTAGGCAGAGAAGAAGTAATTCCTCACCCATAGTCCCTGTACTGTATTTTTATTGATCGATTATATCTGTACATTCTTTAGGTAATTTGGACTTTGAGGAGAACTTTTTTGTATTATAGATCTATGAATTTTTTTTTTTGGTGACTCGACTTGGGAGCTGATGGACCCATTTCAAACTCACTACAGAGCATTAGAAAAGTTATCCAGCCTTAATTCCCCAAGTCAACATGTCTGTGTCCATTCCCGTAATGGGGATTTATAGCGACACATTAAAAAAATGGTAATAATAATTTGAGGGGACCACGGTAGCCAAGTGGTTAGATTACTTGGCTTGCGAGGTGACAGACCTGCATTCAAGCCCACAGCTGGGCATTAGGAAGGATTTCCAGCCTTAAATTTCCTGTTCCAACTTGTCTGTGTCCACCCCTTTAATTGGATTCGAATGAATTTTGTCACATAAAGCACAAAAAGGTTAGGTAATACTGTATATTAATTCTTTTTGCAGACCTAGAAGTTTTACATGAATTTATTTTTGCAGACCGGACAAGTATATTGAGACGTCAGAGCACGGACTTGTAGTGATGAATGTGAACGAAGCTGATGCTGGGCGTTACGATTGTAAAATGGGTGGTGACATAGTGTGCTCTTATAATATAACTGTGGATGCACATCGGTGTTCTGCTCCTGCCCGTACTAATGACTTCCAGAAGGTAAGTAACCTATGTATATAGCATTAAAGAAGAGTTTTTAACAATCTTATATGTTCACTTTAGCCCACTGCAGGATGTTATTAAGGGCATACAGTATTAATCCCCCAACTCCAACTTGTCTGTGTCTACCTTCATAATGGGGATTAATAATGACATAAATCAATAAGCAACAACAACTTTAGCGGCAGTCTGCTTTCTAATCTATCTCATCTGTCATAATAGCTTTATAGCCTAATAAAAAAGTATACTGTAGTTTGAGAATTGAATCGTATTATAGCTAACTTTTTTCCCCCATGTAATCTCTTTCTGGAAATGGCAAGAATATGAAAGAATTTGAATATCAGAAACCTTCTATTTATGGTGCAGTTTATTAAAATGATTTTTTTTTTGTTTATAGGTAATTTGATACGAGCTTGTGTATTACCCATTATTTTCATTTTCCTCACCTATATTTTATTTTACATTTTCTATGGTATTACTTTCTTACTACGAATATGACGACAAGGAAAGCTTCAATTCCTGTGTGTGACAAGTTCACATATGTAAGAAACTTTGAATAATTAGTCGTGTGTGTGTGCATGTGTGTGTGATTTGCTTTATATATTTATTATGTTTTGATACTTGAGATTTGTGTATATGTACTTGCAGAATTTTACATATTCTTGGCTGCTGGTTTATTTCATGTAGTATTATTTTATAAAATCCCTTCAGGCCTTGGTACATTTGAGGCAAGAATAGTAATTGAACAGAGCACTATGAAAGATCAAGAAAAAGACAAAAATAAAAGGTTGATCATAGAATTCCTAATAAAAAAAGTGTAACTTTACAGCTTTGCTTTATTTGTTGATTATTAAATTATTAATTTTCAAATAAAGCTGGAACCGCAGTAGCATAGTGATTAGAATACTTGATTCAAGAAGTTACAACCCCTATATCAAACCCACTGTGGGGCGTTGGGCAATCATAATCCCCCGGCTCCAACTTGTTTGTGTCCACTCCCATATGTTTGTAATGGGGATCAGTTGTGACACAAAAGACGGTGCATTTATTACATGCACTGCCTATGGAGAATAATATATTGATAAATGTAAGATCATATCACTAGGATTGCTAAAGAAACCTATAATCAGAAATCTTTTCCTATTAGAGGGCAAGTTTCTGCATACTTCAGAAGTCTTAATTGTAATGCACTCTTATGTTTTCCTTCCAGGTGTACAGCGATTGGTGTCATGAATTTGAAAAATATAAGCTGGCAATGAAGACTTGGGAAAGAAAACAAGCAGTGAGTAAATTTATTTTTTAGATTTGAATTACTATAGTTTGACAGTTATCTCTTAATATGTTCTGAGTGTTTACTTACTATATTTTGACAGTCATACCAGATATGTTTCTAGTTTTTACTTGTGTTATTTTGAGAGTTATCTTTGGTGGTGAGGGAGAAAAAATTCCAAAATGTATTCGTTGTGTGTCATCAAAGGTAACTATATTGGAACAGAGGATTAGTGATCCCTCCCTCCCTTCTAGAAAATTTTTTTTATATACAAAATCCATAATCCTTCTTATTAGAGGATGGCTGAATCATAGAAAAACTTAACTTTCTGCAGGGGAATATACAGAGGATGAGATTCTGAGTCCCCTTGCTCCACCCCATTTAATCTTTTATGACACATAGGGGAACATGGACGAGCTTATCTTGCCACCCCCCATTCAGAGGAAAATTTTTTTTACTTGCCATCGTACTCTGCTAGAGGATAGACAGAGTGTGATAAAGCCCCTCTGTCTCATATCTTTTGTTGCAGTTGTTGCCACCCAACGGAGTTTAGTAGAGGGAGGCAGCAATACCTCCTTTGTGTTACCCTGCATGTCGTGAAAGTCAACTAAATGGGACTGGGAATAACTCCGTTTTTTCCTTTACAAAGAGTCAAGTTTTTTGCTTTGACTCAGCTACCCTCGTATAAGTGGGATTGTGGCTTTTATATATAGTAGTAAAGTATTTGAAAAACAGGAAATATGACAGTATGGAACTTTAAATGAAGTAGATTTTTATTAACTGTGGCCACCATGGTAACTTCAGCTGGATTTATAGTCAATATGGAAAAAAAATTTCAGATTAAGCAACTTTCAATTTTATTTTAAAGGTTATAATCTTTCGTACTCATCAACTACTATTTTGGTGACATAAAATATGATAAAATTAGTGGTTCCTGGTACACTCGAATGCATAACTGCGTGTTTCAATTACATCAGATAATTTTCTTTTCATATTGAAGTTTGACATGTTTGACTTTGAATAACGAATCGTTATTCGCTTGCTTTTTTATTTTGTTAATAAGTTTATTTTCACATATATTTTGATATGTTTAATTTGCATTCTTTTTTATATTTACATGGCTATTTAAATTTTTTAACTGATTATAAGTTATTTTTTTCTTCATACTTGCATTGTTTTCTTATTTTCCTACGAGATCTTAATAGTTGTCTTTATTGCATTTGCTTATTGTTTATAAATTTCTTAGAAGATAATTACAGATTTTTACTAATCTCTTTCACGTTATTTTCTAATTACCCTTCCAAAATTGCAGACATATAAGACTAAAGCATGTTCCTAGCATATGATAAAGCGGTTTTTCATTGGGGATCGTGGTAGCACTGTGGTTAGAGCACTCAACTCTGGAAATGACACACGCAAGTTCGAGCCTACTGCAGAATGTTAGGAAGGGCATCCAGCCTAAAATCCCAGGCTCCAGTATGTCTTTGTTCACTCCCAATCGAATAGGGACTAATTGTGACATATAAAATGGTACATAAAGCATTGCATAATGGTGTTTTTTCATCACAATCAATTTGTATGTAATATTCCTATCAAAATGTTTCAGCAATGTGCCAATAGGAATAACATCAGCCAACAGAACAGTCATCCAAACGACATTTACGCCGCCAGGAGTAATCCTTTCGTCTGATCAACTCAAGTACACATCATCGTCTAAGTACACAAGATGGAAAAAAGTTGCTTCAAATATTCAAGTTATTGCCATTTATTATATTTGGCACAGTTTGATCCTAAATTATTTCTACTTTATTTTTTTATGTGGTATATATAGATCAGATAGATCATTTTGGAGGGTTGACATTAATTTTAGATTGAGCATTCTTAATTTTGCATGATTGGTAGTAATTTTGAATTGACAATTAGCTTTTTATCATTTCAATGATCATTTTCTCCAAAGTTTTTAAAAACGTATATTTTCAACAATTTACCTGCGTCTGCATAAAAAATGTACAAAATGTGAGATTAGACCTAAAACATACTTTTTCTTTTTTCTTTTGTTTAAAAAAAGTAGCTCTTGGTTAAGGTGCCATTAGAAGCAAGGGTGCTACTAAGAACTTCTGCGAAGCTGCAAATGCAGGAAATTTTTTTTGCAGAATGAGAAATGAGTTGAAAAATAAGCAACTTGACTCCAAATACTCCAGTAATAATCAGGGTACCGTTAGTTAATGACTGTATTCAATTTTATTTTTTGCTACTCTTAACAAAATCTAATTTTAGTGTTTTTGTGTGTGAGGAATCTTGCTAGGTCTAGTTCTTGCTCGTGGACAATCGCCTGTGGGCATTACTGCTTCTGTATCTCAAGAGCTTAAAAGTGCAGTGGATCTTTAAGAAAATGCAGCGAGTTCAAATGCATTCAGTTGCGACAGAATAGAACACATGGAAGATATGAACTTCCAAACATATCTTCAGAGGGAGACATTTGTCCCCCTAAAGCCTCGTGTGAGAAGGACACACATTTTTAGTGATAAAATGGATCCCCCCAACTACTGGAATGGTGCATATTAATGGAAAAAATGGTTCCTGGTAAGTTTTTTTTTTTTTTTAGTGATGAGCTAAGTGAAAGAACGAGGACAGTTCCTTTGCTTGAAGAAGAGGAGAAAAGTGGTGTCATTCCTTTTTAAGATTGTGCTAAAATATTTTATGGTAATCGTAAGATGAAACTATGTTTAAAAGGAAATTGCTACCATATATATATGGATATTTTAATTTGTAACTAAAATTTTCGTATTAACATCTGTATTTCTTTTTCATTTCCATTATAATTATAAAAGATTTAAAGCTGACTCTTGCCTTTATGTGATTGATAATGTGAAGAGACTTTGTAGAGAGGGACTTTAGACTAAACCAGTATCAGGAAAAATCCATCCAGTAATTTTTTAGTGGTCCCTCAGGGGATCACTCATTGATCCCTTAGGGGATCACCCTTTGGTCCCTCAGGGGATCACCCTTAATGGCAGCATAATAAACGAGAATGCTCCACCTAAGTAAGGTAACCATTATTTGGATCATATGAAGTATATATTTAATGGAAGGAATGGCTTAGCAGAGGTGATATAATGAAGTGAGGAAGTGTGGAGAATTCTTTTATACAATCTAATTTTTAGAAAAATAAAAAATGAGTCTTGTAATATTCACAATCTGTATTGAAACTTTCTCAGAGATGACCTTAATGTAGTTTTCTGAAAGGAGAATTGAGTGTTAGGTCATAAGCAGCCTTACCTCTTTATTTTGTCAAAAAAAAATATAATTGAATCTCTAATCCCATTAGTTGAAGATAAGTGTATTTATCACTCATATATATTGTGTACAGCATAAATTTTAGCTCGTCTCTTGAGAGAGTTTCATTCCATATGCCGATCCACGCTATTTTAATTTTCTGTCCTGTGATACGCGCCAATTTTGTAAGACTCTTAACATAATAATGTTTGCTCCATATAAGCAGGCTAGCATATTGGATGTAAGTAATCAATTGT
>JAXCGZ010009766.1:0-55000 GCA_037179515.1 Halocaridina rubra | reverse complement strand
TGACTCTGAGGTTAGCAAGGGCATGCACTCAGGGTAACGATTACATCTGCCAAAACAAGTCCTTCGCGAGAAGGCAATCGTCCTAGCCCTTAGTAGAAAAGGGAGTCCGTGACGTAAAACCGGAAAAAACCCTGAAATGAGAAGCGCTAATGTACAAACACCCAAATTCTCCCTTTCAAGGTATATTAGGCTAGTTAGATTGGCTTATTTAAGTGTCCACCGCTGCCCACCAATTTCACACTCAGCAGAGGATGTGACTTCGGAGGAAAACAATGATCAGACTAAAACAAATTACGTACATTGATATCTATTAGAAAAAAAAATAGATTAGTCCTAAAATACAGGGTGCATAAAGCGAATTTTATTATTATTATTATTATTATTATTATTATTATTATTATTATTATTATTATTATTATTATTATTATAATTATTATTATTATTATTATTATTATTATTATTATTATTATTACTATTATTTCTTATTATTATTATTTATTATTTATTATTATTATTATTATTATTATTATTATTATTATTATTATTATTATTATTATTATTTGGTGCTTCTCTTCTCACTAATGTTACATTATTCTAACAAAGACGATATTGAAGTGTTAATTTTTGAACGTTAGATTCTTGTAAATAGCCAATGCCAGGAACAGTCTGTCAGTATCAAAAAGATTATTTCTCAATATCTACTTAGCGTTGTTGTAGTTTGGTGTATTTTGTCACCATTTATCCCCAGCCAAGTGCTGGGGGTATACATAGACAGACTGGATGCCCTTCTAAACGCCCCATGGTGAGCGTGAACTTGGGTTTGTTACTTTTCCAGTCGATGGTTCTATAGCTTACTCTCTCACTGACAAACCCACTCTCTTTGGCTCATTTTTCTGCCAACTTTTCCGTAAACAATTATAGCACACCTAGCTCTCACTATTTACCCCTCTCTAACCCTATTCCTTCCCTTATCCTTTCTTCGTGCAAAGTTCATAATGGTTTTTGCTCTCTAAAGACAACCAAGGCATCTGTTCCAGGTGGTATCCCTACAATGTAGTAGGTTGGCCCATGGCATCAACCACCCATTGCGATACAACAGATGAAGGGTCTTGTGTATTTAAGTAAGACTGTCCAGGACAGTTCAACATTAAGTCTTCCCTCAGTTACGGTTCTCTTTCTATGCCTACATCAACACCAAATTTTCTTGTATATTCGTTACATATGCATTTATCCCTTCACATCTGACAAGTCTAAATACTCCCCATCTATTTCTCTCTATGTTTTCTTTGTGCCCAGGCCTGATGAGGGTAGATTAATTTTTTTTGGCCCATCCTGGTGTCACAAACATAAAAGAAAAAAGTTTCTTAAGAATTTTGCAAATGAACTGGCTCCCATTCTTTGCAGTCTCTTTCACCTCATTCTATCAACCAGTATCTATCCTTCATCTTGGAAGCATGTTCTAATGCAACCTGTTCCTAAGAAGGGTGACAGCTCTATTCCTTTAAACTACCGACCTATTGCCCTAACCTCTTCTATCGCTAAAGTTTTTGAACTTTGGTCAATGCTCACTTCTTGAAATGTCTTGAAACTAACTTATTTTCGATCACCAGTAGGGCTTCCGCAAGGCAAGATCCACTGGTGATCTCCTGTCCTATCTTGCTCATGTTTGGTCATCTTCTCTGAAAAACTATGAGGAAACCTTTGTCATCGCCCTTGATATCTCTAAGGCTTTTGACAGAGTCTGGCACAAGGCTCTGGTAGCCAAACTCCGTGCCTATGGTTTTACCCCTTCTCATTGTTCTCTGATTTCCAGTTTTCTTACTGACCGTTTTATATCTGTGATTGTTGATCGTGCAACATCTAGCCCATTCCCTGTTACCAGTGGTCTTCCACAGGGCTCTGTTCTTCCACTTACTCTGTTCCTTCTCTTCAGTAGTGATCTTCCTCTCTTCTTCACGCCTTTGCCAACAATTCTAACCCCATTTTTCATCTGCCTTTTCTTCACAGCCTTCATTTGCTACTCGTAATCAGTTTCGTATCATTCTTTCTTCTACTCTCAACTCCGATTTGAAGAGGGTATCTTGGTGGGGTACTCAAAGTTTAGTTTTATTTAACGCCTTCAAGACAGATTCTGGCTGTTTTTTTATCTTCTCCTCCTGATACCCCTATTGTTTTTGAATCTAATTAAATATATGCTGTTAATTCTATTAATATATTAGGAATCCATATAGCCTCTAACGTGTCTTGGAAGAATCACATTATCCAAATTTCTAAATCTGCATCCAAAATATTGGGGGTTCTGTTTCGTTTTCATCATTAATATAAGTTTTTACAGTTACTTAAAATCTATAGAATACTGCTCGCACATTTGTGGTGCTTCTTCTTATACTTATCTCTTGGTAGTGCAGTCAGACTTATTAATGACTCTTCTCTTACTTCTAATCTGGATTCTCTTTCTCTTCACCGTAAGGTATCATCGCTTTCTCTTTTTTTTCGCTACTACTTCCATCGCTGCCCTGATGTGTTTGGAAGTTGCCTCCCTCTCCCACTGCCGAGGCTGCTAAACACTCGCCGAGGAGTGTCATCTCACAGGTACTGTGTTGAGATTTGTAGCTCGCAGCTTGGTCAGTACAGTGACTGCTTCTTCCCATCTACCTCCAGACTCTCTAACTATCTTCCTCCTTCTGTCTTTCCTTATAACCTATCTTTTCTTATAACCTATAGTCCTTCAAAAAGCAGATCTATCGTCATCTCAGGGCCTAATCCTGCCATATCTCTAGGTCCTCAGTACTTTGACTAGTCTTCCAGTCAGTCCTTTTCCTTTATGTATCAGTACCTCATATCTGCCTTATTCGTAACCTTTTTCTTTTCCTTCGTCTTACTGTTTTCTTTGTGCCTAGGCTTTTATTGATGAGGGCAGTTTTTTTTGCCTGTCCCGGTGTCACACTCATATAAAAAACTTTGTGTTTAATGCAATTTCTTACACTGTACTAAGATGTTACAGCAGCAAAGTAGTTAGAGTACTCGACTTGGGAAATGACAAACCACTGAGGGAGCCCACCTTTGGGTGTTAGAAAGGGCATCCAGCCATTGTTTCTCTGCTCCAGCCTGTCTGGATCCACTTCCTAAATGGGGTTAATAGTGACACACACAAAGTAAAAAACTGGTGCAGACACAGAGAAACCAGTATTTTCATCATTTTGAGATTTTCCACGAAGTTCTACCTCTCCAAAGAATACTTATGATTATGTTTGTAATAATCAGTTGCATGTTTGTAATAATCAATTACACAGTGAAGTTCTGCACCGCAATAAGAAATTTAGTTTTTGTTGTTCAGTCGTTAGAATACTGGACGCGGGAGGTGACAGACCCAGAATTGAGCGCATCGTGGGATGTTAGGAAGGATATCCAATCTAAATTCCCCAGCTTCAACCTGTCTGACATAATGCTTAAAATAAATAAGACCAAATGACAACAGTAATATTACTCTATATTTAACTGATGGAAAGCAGTCTTCAAATCATGTAGAATAGAATTTTATATATATATATATATATATATATATATATATATATATATATATATATATATATATATATATATATATATATATATATATATATATATATATATATATATATATATATATATAGAGAGATATAGATATGTATATATATATATATATATATATATATATATATATATATATATATATATATATATATATATATATATATATATATATATATATATATATATATGCTTCCGGTTTTACGTCACGGACTCCCTTTTCAACCAAGGGCTAGGACGGTTGCCTTCATGCGAAGGACTTGTTTTGGCATATGTAATCGTTACCCTGAGTGCATGCCCTTGCTAACCTCAGACCGTGACGGGGCGCGAACCCTCGACCTGACGCTTCAGAGTCGCGGACGCTACCGGTTGAGCCACGGCGACTATATAATTTTTTATTTTTTTTGGTTTAAGGACATGATTCTTTTAAACCAGTTTTGATAGGCTTCTAAATATTTGCATTCTGTATGAGGTCCTCGGTTTATGATGTCCTTGACTTACTATGTTTCATTTTTTATGGTGAATTTCCCATATATTATTCTGCTTTTTTTCCCTGTATTTAGTTTCCCAACGGTAAATCAGATTCTTCTGATAGCATTGCTTTGAAGAAAAGGAATGCCATCACCATGGAAGTGAAATTAGAGATAATGAAACACTAAAATCTTTACTATCACATTAGCGTAGGTGGGTGACATAGGTGCTTATTTAAGTGTGTTCCGACTTACACTAAAAATTGGGTTATGACGCCGCTTAAGGAACAGAACTGTGACGCAAGTCGAGGACCCCCTATAATTAGATTAATAGAAGTACACCAGTTGTTATGAGTAAGCATTACCTAATATTCTGATTTATGCTTTCAGGTGTGAAAAGTGAGGATAAGAGTTTAAAGAGGAGCAGCAAAAGAAGCCAAACTGCAATAAGCATGTCCCTCATGGGGAACGAGAACCTGGGAGAGGCATCTGTAACATAGGTAATTGTCTCATCTTTCAGCATAACACACACAACTCAGATTTTTTCTACATCAATAAATTATTCTCTGGCTGTCATTTCTCAGACTTCATCTAGCCTGACAGTTCAAGCAACCCAGGACTCTACTACAAACACACTTGCCCAACGTCCTCCATACTCATCACCTTGAGTTGACACACTAAAGGTCCATTTTCCTGCAACTCATCCAGAAACTGAAACCTTTTCACGTGTTACAACACTTGCTTACGTGAAATACTACACAAATACTTGGATCTACTCACATTGCTTAATAATTCACTTTCAAACCCAGCCCCTCATCCTACATCCAGTTACCCTAATCTGCCCATCATTTCAACGCTGTTAGTATCTCAAACAACTATCATCATGACCTTCTCCTACTCCCTTTCCCCACCCACATTCATTCCTAATACCCTGCAGGACCGCTTGACACACACACACTGCGCATACATCATCAGTATTCCTATAAGTTAACATACATATAAGCGCAAAATATCAAAACTCGCATACTTCACCAAACAACACAATACACACATTGCCATCTTACAAGAAACAACACTACATAGAACACACAAAACACCCACATTCCATAACTTCACCACGTTTAAACAAGGCTGGATAGCCATCAGTGGCTACACAAATCCATTAGCTAAATTAATATTATTTTCAAGTGCAATATGTCTAAATGTAAATTCTTATTAACTGCTTGTCAGTGCCCAATACAAACTATTAATCCATTAGTTTAAGACATACTTTACTCGATAGTGATCTAGTGTTATTTCTCATTCTTAATATCAGCAGTTTAATGCTTGTAATGATATAAGATTCTCTTTTTCAGAAATGGCTGGGAACTACAGTATGTTCAGGTAAGGCCCTTTTACTTGTTGTCATGTGAATCTTACTTTTTTTTCATTCTTACATATTGCCTTTTGCCAGGGTCAGTAGGATGGCCGCCACCATAAAAAGCATATTGTAGGGTTACAGAAAGTGAAAACTGGCTTCTTTCTCTAGAAACGTAACATTCACATAATATTGTTGTATCTTCTGACTAAGAGCAAGCCAATGCATGTTATTTTGTAGAACAACCCTCAATTATCCCCAGATTTCGTTTACTTGAGATTATCATAGTAGTTGCACTGCATTTTGATACTACTTAGGGTGGGATTGAATACAGGTTTGTCACTTTCCGAGTCAATCGCTCTATCCCCAGTACTACCACGATAGGAGCAGTTATCCCTCATACACTCCAATTTTAGCATATCTTGATGTGGAACTCCTCATACACTACTCAGTGCCCCCAGTAGCTAAGTCCGTTTCTCGAATGCTGTGATCAATCTGCACTCCCTGGGTGCCATCTGCCTTTATGTTAACTCCCAACTAGATGAAACTTTTAGCCTCCTTGATGACAAATCTATTAAATCTTACCTTTCAATAAAGCGCACATTTATCTTTAAGACAAGGCATCCATTAGGTTTCTTCTTCATTAAGTGTCCAGTGAAATACTAGTACCCAACCATTATCCTAAAAGTAGTTCTGAGTAATATATATCATTCATATAACAGTCTCCCGCTCATAGTAACTTATGTGAATTTAGTTTCATATCTATTTATTGGTTATGGTAATACTGACAGTAAATACTGTTGTCTGCCGTTTTTTGTGTCACTTAATACCAATTCGAATGGGATTGAAAACAGACAAGTTGGACCTGGGGAGGTAAGATTGGATGCCCTACCTAACACTCCACAGAGTGCTCAAGCATAGGTTTGTCACTTATTGAGTCAAGTGTCTTAATTAGAGCGCTACTGCAATCCCCCTATAATGAAGCAAAATGGTGACTTGAGTATATTGTAACAATTGGGGATAGCTTATGACAAAAAAGATGGCTGCAGTCATTGCAGAGTCAGTTTCCTGGACTAGAAAAAATGGTAGGCGCTGTGTGGAATGTCTAAGGAGAACTCTGATGCTCTTTGAAGTAAAGAGTAATCCTCATTCAATATATTTATATATGTAATGGCAGTGAGACCATACCCTTGTAATTTTCTTTAAGTGCACCAAGTTCTTACTCAACAGGGTGTAAAATGTCATCTTTCTTACAATAATAATTATAATAATAATGATTTGGATATGAAATAAGTTCTCTCCATCAAATTAACTGTGGATTAAATCCGTTTGAATAATTTGTTTTTTACATATGGGTTTTAGATATTGGTTTGTAAATAAAAGGATTTTACAATCAAGCAAAATAGTTGCTTGGAATAATTAAGATTTTAATTTCATCATTACACCAGCAGAGTACAGGGAAGATATGGAAAGAATAATATAATCTTATGACACCACTGAAGGAGAGCATTTCAATTTTCTAATTATTGCTGAATGTAAAATTGGAACAAGGCATTCAATATAAACTACTGTTGGCAACTTGTGCATTTTTTTTTTCATTGATTATAGTAGTTTGAGTGCTTGACTTACGAAGTGACAAACCCTTGCTCTAGCCTACCTCGGGTCGATAGGAAGGGCATCCAGCGTTAATATCCCCTGCTTCAACCTGTCTGCTTCTACCACCTTCTTTTTAGGAATTAAGAGCAACACAGAATGGTAATCAACGTAAATTTATATCACCAATTGTATATTCTACTGTCATAGTACCACTTTTGTCTCTCTGCTCTCATGGTATCACCTTTCTCCATCAACTATCATGTCACCTCTTGTTTCTTTCTACTGTCATGTCACCATTTCTTTCTTTCTACTGTCATGTCACCACTTGCAGTTTTTTTTTCTCATATCATAACCTGTTCAGGTGAGGCCCTCACAGAGAATGATACACAAGAACCAACCCCATGAAAATTGAGATGATACTGTCCCACAGTCTAACAGACAATGAGCTTTTATATGTAGGTGATAGATGGGCAAAGACTACACTGACTCTACGGTTTGAAGGCCATATACACACGCACAATTCAGTTTTTGTGCTAAGCTATCTCGGCTTGCATCTTGTGGAGAATGCTTTCAAAGCGTCCAATGCACACAATCTTGGCGTTATCCCCAACCACAATAATATGTGCAGAGTGTATTGAGGCACATTTGCTCTTGCAGAATGTATCTCGTGGAGGACAAGTGTTTTCCCTCTATCTTGCGATATATCTCTGTTATTTTGGAAGTACTCTTATTATTAGTATTGCAACATTGTTAACTTGTACTGCAGCCATGTTTTGAAGTATTTTACACATTATTATTTTCTTTTGTTTGCCACCGTCAAAGGAAAACTCCAGTGGTATAGGCACGTTTTATATTTGTTATTACCAGGTTTTGCTAGCATATGCATACAAGTATGTAAAGCTATTGGTGTAGTGGGTTAGCAAATTCTTCAAAGACAAAATTATGTTGACATACAAGTATGTAAAGCTATTGGTGTAGTGGGTTAGCAAACTCTTTAAAGAGAAAATTATGTTGACATGCAAGTATGTAAAGCTATTGGTGTAGTGGGTTAGCAAACTCTTCAAAGACAAAATTATGTTGACATACAAGTATGTAAAGCTATTGGTGTAGTGGGTTAGCAAACTCTTCATAGACAAAATTATGTTGACATACAAGTATGTAAAGCTATTGGTGTAGTGGGTTAGCAAACTCTTCAAAGACAAAATTATGTTGACATACAAGTATGTAAAGCTATTGGTGTAGTGGGTTAGCAAACTCTTTAAAGACAAAATTATGTTGACATACAAGTATGTAAAGCTATTGGTGTAGTGGGTTAGCAAACTCTTTAAAGACAAAATTATGTTGACATACAAGTATGTAAAGCTATTGGTGTAGTGGGTTAGCAAACTCTTCAAAGACAAAATTATGTTGACATACAAGTATGTAAAGCTATTGGTGTAGTGGGTTAGCAAACTCTTCAAAGACAAAATTATGTTGACATAAAAGTATGTAAAGCTATTGGTGTAGTGGGTTAGCAAACTCTTCAAAGACAAAATTATGTTGACATACAAGTATGTAAAGCTATTGGTGTAGTGGGTTAGCAAACTCTTCAAAGACAAAATTATGTTGACATACAAGTATGTAAAGCTATTGGTGTAGTGGGTTAGCAAACTCTCCAAAGAGAAAATTATGTTGACATACAAGTATGTAAAGCTATTGGTGTAGTGGGTTAGCAAACTCTTCAAAGACAAAATTATGTTGACATACAAGTATGTAAAGCTATTGGTGTAGTGGGTTAGCAAACTCTTCAAAGACAAAATTATGTTGACATACAAGTATGTAAAGCTATTGGTGTGTTGGCTTAGCAAACTCTCCAAAGAGAAAATTATGATGTCCTCAAAGTCACGCAGAACAAGTACCAGTTTCGCAAATAAAATGGCGAATGTGCTTTTTCTTTCTAAAATGTAGTGAAACTTATTTTCATTAATGATAGTATTGCATACAGATGTTCAAAGAGTCCAGTAACGATCAATTTCATTTTAATATATAAAGGAACCCTATAACTATATTACTTTGTGCTATTTCTATGCAAATATCCCACAATTGCATATAAAGTAAATTCGCGATGTCGCATTTGTTTTTGTAAGAGGAATTATATAAAATCTACTAATCTAGTTACCAAAAAGTAGTAGGATTATGAGGGTACAGTCAGCTTTCATATGCTGATGTCAAAATCATCTTAGGCTTGACAGCTTTGGAATTACTGCATGTCACAATCTAAAACCTTTGAATGCAGGCTGTAGCACTTTTAGAAAATGGCGCCAATGTACTAGTCTCCGTGTTGGATCTTCTAAAAACTGAACACAATTTCTGGGAATTCTGATGCATGGCACTTGTGTATCATTCCTAACGTGGGGCCTCTTAAGAACTTTTATCACAATTTTAGGCACTTACACAAATGGCACTTTTGTAAAGTCTCATATCACTCGTTATAACCCTCTTGGAAGGATAGATATTGTATACTTGTTATTTTTATCAAATTGTAAATTATACTTATCTTTCAAATAAAGCATACGAAGACTTTCCATTGAGATTTAGGGTATGAATATGTATTTTGTTTATTAATTCCACATCTCATGACTCATATAGCTACTTTTTTCTATATAGTAAACTTTCGCATCACTCGTTTCAGTTTGCTGTCGTATCAACATTTTTGTGCTCTGTTATCCTTAGATTAAGTGTTCCTGCTACCCAAACTTGTCAGTTCTACCTCTCGGTCCTTTTTCTCACTTTTCCTCTGTTTGATTAGGTATATACCAACCCGTCATCCCCTCTCACCATCTCCTCACCTTTCTGTTTTACCCCTTGAGGTTTTTGTTCTGAAAATCGATTGATAACTGTGGTCATTTTCATGTTTCTCAGGTCCTTAATTTGCTCCTTCCGTCAAATAATTTCAGTCAAGGGTTGTATCTCTATTTCTTAATTTCCTCATAATTTAGTCAGGCACCGTTAAATTTCCCTTTCCTCAATATATTCTTCCACAGATCCTTCCTCACCGTAGTTCAAGTCTGTTATAATATCGTGCTTGAACTTTATTACTAAATTCATTATCTTGCATATCACATCTATTCTCCTCTTTAGTTTCACAATTTATCAACAGTGTGAGCTCAATAATTAGTGTAAGACTCGGGAAGTGGCGTAGCCATGTTCGATCCCACTGCAGGCATTAATTCCCCGTCTCCAGATTGTGTCCACCGCCATTTGAATGGGATAAATGATGACACAAATCGTAAAAAATTAGGTCAGAAAGCATGCATTGTGCCCATTTGTATATCATGTACATGTGAACTTGCCTCTTTCCCTTATGTTCTTGAAGATTTTCCTCCATGTCAACTATTCCATCACTAATTATATATCTTAGTTGAAGTCACTGTCAGGTATCCTCAATATAACACTCTTGTAAGGATAGATATTGGATAGTTTTTAAATTAATAAAGTAAAAAAAAAAATTATACTTGCTTGTAGCATTAAGTATATGAAGACTATTTGAATTTATTGTGAAATGAATATATATGTATTTTGTGTTTTAAATCAAAAGTTTTAAGATCAAAAATTTGGCTAAAATAGTTTTTGTAGTGGTAGAAAATCTCTTTCTGTGCTGTTATCAAAATTTGAATATTGAAAACATTTTGGTGGTATAAAATTTTCCAAGAGTACAAAATATAAGAATATTTAGATCGACTTTTAACTTTTTCGGTTTGATTTTTTGCGTAGTTCAGTGGATTATGGACATAATGTTAGACTATATTAGTAATTTGCTGTTTTTTTTTTTTTTTTTTTCCGAGAATAATAGTATCTGTTTGGCAACTTTAACCTATTCATTGTTTTAATTTTTGAAAACTTTATGACCAATAATTTCTAATATGCATTATTTGGCAACTTGAGCCATTGCTTTGGTTTAGATTTTTTTTTTTTACTTTCATCATCACTTAGTTTTGAAATATTTCTAGAGTTCAAAATTTATCTGAAGTTTGGCAAATGTGGTCATTGCTTTAATTTCTGAAAAATTTTCTAAAACCCAAAATTTATGAATATGAAACGTTTGGCAACCAATTCATGAATATTTTATCTAATAAGTTTACTATTTTTTCCAAATGTTTTAAAAAAATTTGTGGTAATCAGATACTTTAGTTATGAATATATTTATGTAACTATTAGTTATTGCTGTAATTTCTGAAAAATTTCCAAGTCCACAAACCTATGAATATACAACGTTTGGCAACTAATCCATAACTATTTTAAGATTACTATTTTTCCAAATGGCTTTTAACAAACTCTGTGGTAATCAGATTAGTTATGAATATATTTTTGTAACTTTGTCATTGCTTTAATTTTTGAAAAATTTCTAAGTCCAAAAATTTATGAATATGCTGTTTGGCAACCAATCCATGAATACTTTATCTAATAAGTTTACTATTTTTCCAAATGTTTTAACAAATTGTGTGGTAATCAGATATTTTAGTTATGAATAGTTTTGTATTTTTTAGTCATTGCGTTACTTTTTGAAAATTGTAAGTCCAAAAATGTATGAATATATACGTCTGGCAACTAATCCTTGAATATTTTTAAATTTACTATTTTACCAAGTGTGCTTAAACTTTGTGGTAATCAGATATTGTAGCTGATATTTTTGTAACGTTTATCATTGATTTAATCTCTGATGAAAAATTTATAAGTCTAAAAATTTATGAATATACGTTTGGCAACCAACCCATGAATATTTTATCTAATATGTTCACTATTTTTCCAAATGTGTATTAACAATTTTGTGGTAATCAGATAATTTAGTTGAATATATCTTTTGTCATTGCTTTAATCTCTTAAAAATTTTTAAGGCCAAAAAATGTATGCATATACAACGTTTGGCAACTAATCCATGAATATTATAAGTTTAATATATAACAAATTTCGTGGTTATCTGATATTTTAGTTAAGAATATATTTTTGTAACTTTTCTTTGCAATTGAATTGTCAACTTTAGTTATTTTGTGAAAAAATTTGCCAGGTGTAAATTTCTATAGTCCAAAAATTGATATTATTTATCTTAGTCACATTGAGTAGTATTTTGTTTTTTTTGCATATTTTAGTTAAGATATTGTTAGTCTTATATTTTGCAATATATGTTTGCAATAGAATTTTTTAGTCCCAAAAATTTGTTTGGATCAGTCCTTGAAAAAAAATTGAACAATTAGTTCACAACTGTAGCTCCAATATGTAGTATAGCAGGTATTTAGAACAAAGAATTATACTAAAGTTTATTTTTATTTACCATGTTTTATTTACCTTACTACAATGTATATATAGTATGTACAAGTGTTCATATATAGAGCAATCACTTAAAAGGTACCTACAGCTGCCATATACTATATTTACTAATGAATTTGTTTAGGGTGTGTTCGAGCAGAACCTCCCTTCCCAAAAATTGGCCCACTCACCCCTTACGAGGTGAATGGCTGACCCTCCCCTTCTATACTTACCTTCTTTTTTTCCTCTAATTACGACTACAATATATTCTACTCTACAATTCCTAGAAAGGTAAATTTTATTTGTCCCCTTTACAACTCAATTCTACTACTACATATTCTACAATTCAAAAAAAAAAAGGGAATTTAATTTGTCCTACAAAATTATTCCGGTTGCCTCTTTACAAATAAAATGGCTGACTTTCAAATCACTCTGAATACAGTTAAATATACAATATGTCCGAGAATTATCTGTACATATTATGTCTAACATTATTAGACAAAAATAAATTCAGTGTTGTGCCACTTTACAGAGAAAATGTTTATTTATGGCAAGTTTTGACTTTTCAGATAATCCAAAATAAATTGTTTAATGGTTTATGGAAACCAAAGTTCATCATACAAGACTAACAAAGAACTAATAAATATATGACTCCTTTATTAAGAACAACTATAGGAGTTTAGTGCAGAGCAAGAGGTGCAATTCATTTGCATGCTTGATGGTGGAGGTTCTAAACCAATAATTAGATTGTCATGAATCGCTTTCAATAAACCATTAAATACATTACTTTCTCCTGTGCATTCTATTTGTATTATCTGAAAACTAACATGTTTAAAATTAGGTTGCTGTTGCCTTTCCCCGAGGATGACTACAGCCAGTCCCATAGTGGTCAAAGGCTGTGTTGTTGGCATATGTCGCTGTGTGCAGTGCAGTCTTCCATAATTTATAATTGTATTAAGTGACATGTCCTGGACAGTCATCAAGCCCGTATCACACAGTCACAGTTTTTCTGTGATGTGCTTCTAAGATATTAATTCCGCCGATCAAGTATTGTTTCTGTACCAGTAATTTTTATTATGATTATAATTATGTTCAGTTGCATATAAACAAAATATTTATATATATTTTATAAATCAGTAAATGTCATTCAAATTACTAAAATACTTCCTCCTACCTCTTATTATACATCTTTAGGGATGAAGGTGGTTTTAGCGAGTCAAATGCTATAAAATTATTCTTGAAAAGTCAAACACAATTTTTTTAAGTTTTTATGTGGTTATGAAAAAATATGAATATGATTACTGCCATAGAAACAATACATTGTTGGCGATATTAAAAAGTGACCGTGTGATATGGGCTGTAACGGCAGGAATCTCTGAAGGGTTAGAATGGTTCTTACATCGCAGCCTGACCTGGTGGACTGTTCTCATAGTGAAGCGACGATTCGGAAGGATGGATTTCAGGAGGCTGTACATTCAGCTGTGTAGTCATTTGACATGCTAAAGTAATTTTAATGTCACTCCACGGCACTGTAGAATCACTTCTGACGATTCCTGTTCTCTTAGGAGATCAAAGTTTACAAACTTCTCCAATTGGGGCTCTGGTTACATGAGGTCTTACTCATTGTCTAGTTTTTGCAGCATCTGTTCCCTAGGGGAGAAATATTACATTACTATGCTTGGTAATATATAATTTTAAACATATATTTACTATCAAGTTTTTCAGCTACCAGTTATAACATCAGTAATTTAACCATAAAAACATTCCATTTCAAACAGTGTTGGTGCAAATTGTCCTTAAGAGGAACACAGGCTGAACATACATTTGAGAATACACGAGTAGTCTAAGTCAAGCATTTCATCCAAATATATGGAATCTCCCCCACTGTACAACAGTCCCTGTCCTCATCCCCCTTACCCCCATTTTCCACTTTGAATGGGAATTTAAAAACTTGTCAGCAGTGAGGCAAATTCGATGGCTGAAGCTTGTTTGTAATTGCATGTGTCAATAATAATCCTATAATAGGGATGGACAAAGGTTGGAGCTAGGGATTTAAGGTTGGATGCTCTTCCTAACGTACTGGCCATATTTTGGTTTTGGCAAAAATTTTATGGCCGGATGCCCTTCCTGCCACCAACCCTCCCCATTTACCCGGGCTTGGGACCGGCAGAATTATGAGTTTAAAGCTGGTACTGGGAGAAACAGAATTATGAATTTAAAGCTGGGACTTGGGAGAAAAGGTAGTCAATGTGGTATGTGGCTATGCCCCACAAACTGGTTGTACAGCAAAGAAGGATGTATTTTGGGAGGAGATGGACAAGAGCTTAGAACAATTTCTATAAGGGAGAGGGTAATTTTGGGAGATCTAAATGGCCACTTGGGAATATGGAGGGCTAGGGGGTGGGCGAAAGAAATGAGGGGGAGAGAGAGTGATTGATTTTGCAGTGGCATTTGATCTGGCATTGGTCAACACATTCTTTGAGAAAAAGGAAAACAGATTGATTACATACTGTAGTGGTGGGAGGGAGAGCCAGCTTGATTTACTGTTGTGTAGGAGGGACCATATGAAGGAGATTAGCAACTGTAAAGTAATAAATGGGGAGAGTGTAGCTGTGCAACATAGGATAGTAGTAATTGATTGCTGGCTCAGGAAATGTAGGAAAAGTAAGAAGACTAGGATGGACCCAAATATAAAGTGGTGGAGATTGAAAGATGCTGAGGTATGTTTAAGGGAAGAGTCTTGGAAGCAATAAGGTTGCATGAGGATGTAAAAGAATGGTGGACAGAGAATAGTAAAGTGATTTTGAGGGTTGGTGAGGAGGTACTTAGAAAGTCTTCAGGAAGGAAACCCCCAAATGATAGAGTCATGGTGGTGGAATGAGGAAGTGCAAGAATGGGTGAAGAACAAGAAAGAAGCTAAGAAAAAGGCAGATTTATCAGGCCTGGAGCAGGATAAAGAGGAGTACAAGCAGGCAAAGAAGGAGGCAAGGAGAGCAGTAGCAAAAGCAAAGGTAGAGACACTGAATTAAGTCTATGAAGAGCTGGAAACACCAGAAGGAGAGAAGAAAATATGGCGAATTGCCAAGGCCCGAGATGCTGCATCCAAGGACTTGACCCAAGTAAGACAAATAAAGGATAACTATGGAGTAGTTCTAGCAGAAGAGGATGAAATAGAAAGCAGATGGGAAACTTATTTTGAAGGATTACTAAATGAAGAGAACCCAAGAGCAATATTTGAAGATGGACATCGCAATGAATCAGTTACAACAACAGTGGCTAGAAAGGTAGAGTGGGCAGTAAGGAAAATGAAAAATGGAAAGGCAGCAGGACCTGATAAGATGCCAGTGGAGGTATGGAAGAGTCTTGCAGAGGAAGGCATAGATATCTTGTGGGACTTAATGCAAAAGATCTTTAGTCAGGAAAGGATGCCAGAGGAATGGAGAGGAAGCTTATTCATACCAATCTATAAAGGGAAGGGAGACATTCAGGAGTGTGGAAACTACAGAGGTATAAAGTTGTTAAGTCATACAATGAAGATATGGGAGAAGATCATGGAGAGGAGACTCGGAGAGGTAACGACAATTGGGGAAGAACAGTTTAGCTTCATGCCTGGAAGAGGGACAGTGGATGCCATATTTGCCTTGAGACAAATGATGGAAAATCATCGGGAGAAATAGAAAGGACTGCATATGGTCTTCATTGACCTGGAAAAGGCATATGATCGAGTACCACGTCAAGAGGTGTGGAGCTTGTATTAGAGAAAAGGGAGTCCCCGAGAAATATGTAAGAATCATCCAAGATATGTACGAGAGGGCAGAGGCAAATGTTAAGAGAAGTGTGGGCTTGACGAAAAGTCTCTCAGTAAATGTTGGTCTCCATCAAGGGTCTGCTTTGAGTCCATATCTATTTGATCTGGTCTTGGATGTAGTAACCCAGGGTATTAGAGATCGATCTCCATGGTGTATGCTCTTTGCAGATGACATTGTACTGTGTAGCAACAGACGACAGGTAGTGGAGGAGAAGCTTGAGGAGTGGAAGAGAGTGATGGAGGATAGAGGACTGAAAATCAGCAGGAAGAAGACAGAGTACTTGAGGTTGAGAGATGATGAGGATGGGGAAGTAAATTTGCAGGGGGAGGTGTTGAAAAGAGTTGAAAAGTTCAAGTATTTGGTATCAACAGTAGCAGAGGATGGTGGCTTAGAGTCAGAAATAACCCACATAATACAAGCGGGATGGAAGAACTGAAAGAAAGTGTCTGGGGGTGCTGTGCGACAGGAGAATAGGAATTAAGTGGAGGGGTAAAGTGCATAATTCAGTTGTGAGACCTGCAATGATGTATGGAGCAGAGACATGGGCAATAAAGAAGACAAGAGGAAAAAACTGGATGTAGCAGAGATGAGGATGTTGAGATGTTAGGTGGGGTGACGAGAAGAGATAAGATCAGAAACGAAGTAATTAGAGATACAAGAAAGTAGACTAAGATGGTATGGTCATGTCGTTAGGAGGGATGAACAGTATGTTGGGAGGAGGGTGATGGAAATGGATATACAGGGTAGGAGAAGGAGGGGGAGACCAAAGCGTAGGTGGATGGATTGCATCAATGACGACCTGAGGTCTAAATGTTTGCTGGGTGATGAGGTATGGGACAGAACATATGGAGAATGCTGGCCTGAAACATCGACCCCACATAAGTGGGAAAAGATGTAGATGAAGAAGAAGAAGCGTCTTCCTAACGTACTGCAGTGTGCTCGAATGAGGGGTAATAACTTCCCGGGTGCTCTGACCACTGAGCTACACTGGTTCATCATGAGCTATTCATATATGAGGCTGATATAGCAACCATTAATATATAAGAATATTATACTGGAGCTACCTTTTATTACATATATTTAATACTACACAGTACTTATAAAAAAATACTGAATACTGAAATTCAAAGTCCATACGACTAGTAAATAAATCTTTATTTAAATTTATTTGCAACAAGAATGGTTGTAAAATAAAGTTTAAGAATTTATAAAAAAAAAAAATCTTTTAGACATCTACATTTTATAATAAAGATTTAGGTATTGAATATCGATGCGATATGAAAAGTACTACAGCAGTTTTTTTTTTTTTTCAATTATGGAGTCATACTTCAAGCACTTCTACAGATATCCTTAGATGACTTAATAACGTTACGTTTTATGCAAAATTAAATTTAAAAAATAAAGAGTATCTGCAACGAAATCACTCAACCAATGATCCACACAAATACCATTTCAGAAAAAGATCAAATGAATCTTCATCTTACCCTATTAATGCGAAAAGCGCAAGTAATTTGCTCTCACAATGTGAAAATCTGTATAATGAAGTGTCTCCATATCAGATATGCTCTGTAGCAGAAGAGCAACTGTTCAAAATCCATTCTTAACTTTTCTACTACTAAAATTTATGACGAAATTTGCAAATCATTCCTGGCAGCCTGGTAAATTGCCAAAAAGTAATTTGCTTCTATCACACCATCCTCCGCTGGGCATTAAGAAGGTCATCTAGCCTGATTTCCTCAGCTCCAATCTGTTTGTACATCAAGGAAAAAGTAAGTATTAATATTTTTATACAAAAACTGTACAAGCTCTCCATATTAATTAAAATGAGGGGGCTCTGAAAGAAAAAATCGAAGTACAAAACCAAACGAAGTAACGCACGTGAACCATGCATAATATCGCAAATGCGCCCTAGCGTAACTTACTACCTTCTGGTTCCGGTTTTACGTCACGGACTCCCTTATCAACCAAGGGCTAGGACGGTTGCCTTCTTGCGAAGGACTTGTTTTGGCAAATGTAATCCTTACGCTGAGTGCATGCCTTTGCTAACCTCAGACCGTGACGGGGCGCGAACCCTCGACCTGACGCCTCAGAGTCAGAGACGCTACCGACTGAGCCACGGCGACTACGGTAACTTACTACCTTCTACTACCTTCTACATGTGTTTATTTTATGGGCCGCTATTATTCCCATAGGAATGGGGGTGGACATGGGTGTGTCACAGAGTCAAGTGCTCTAAACTAATGGGCTAAAATGGTCCCCCTACTACCTGTTAAGTGTGTAGTAATGATAAAATACCTGTTCACTTGCATCAAGTCATATTCATTACCACAAATGGCAAAGTATTACCGCAGAGTTTTGTTTATTTTATACTCTTGTCTCGTGTGTATGTGTGTGATTACCTACTTGATTACCTAATTGTGTTTACGGGAAAGAGCCCAAAGCTCGTATCTTCCCGTCTCCTGATCGGTTCCTTTTTCTACTTCGTGATACTTATCATACCTGTCCTTAAAACTATGGATTGAGATAGCATGAACTACCTCTTCGCTTAGCGAATTCCAATTATCAACTACTCTTACACTGAAAAAGTATTTCCTTACATCCTGCAAAGATTTCTTACGAAGCTTCAAACTATGACCTCTAGTTCTAGAGCCTGCCATATTAAAATATCGATCCCTATCCACTATCATAATCATGAAGGAATTTAAAGGCTGTCACCATATCCCCCCCCCTCAATCTTCTAGCTTCGAGTGATGGTAAGTCTAATTCCCTCAGCCACTTATCATAACTGAGATTACGTATTTCTAGCACCAGTTTCGTGGCATGTCTTTGAACTTTTTCAAGCTTAGCTATGTGCTTTTTCAAGTGCGGATTCCATAAGGGGGCTGCATATTCGAGTTTTGGCCTCACATAGGTTACATAAATATTTCTGAACATATCCTTGTCCATGTGCCTGAAGGCTACCCTTACATTTGATAAGAATGCATATGCTGCATATGTATTTCTGTTTGTGATAAATTGAGTTGTTCAATTAAGCTTGTACAACGGAAATTCAGTGTCCATTACAACTTATCTATATTTAGTGAGGAGGATTTCCTGTGTTATTACCCTTCGATCTTGTATCCCCCTAAATTCGAAAATCCTGACACGGCTTCAGTAGAGGCCTACAAATGATCTCAAAATTAAATCCTCTACCAATAAAATATAGTTAATATTTCATGCATAGACATACATGCAAATTTTTTATAAGGAAGTTTATGAATCGCTGATATGAGAGTTATTAAATAAACTCTCCTCACTTTAAAGTAAAACTTCCTTATACAGAATAATAAATTTTCCAATAACTACGAGTGTTCAATTAAATGAGCTCATTCTGTCCCTCACAAGTAGTTATAAATATTGTTAGAAATAAGTTAAATCTGTACTCATCTATCCGGAAAACCCAAATGTCGTCAGCAATCACGGGACTCCCTATCAAACTCGAATATCTTCTGATCCACGTGTCTTTACCACGTTTTTCTACTTGAGTGTTTCGTAGTGTCTCACAAGAGCAACTAATTACTCATTATCAAACTTATAAGCACCGTCAATAGTCACGGCAAACATGAGTATATCGTATCTCACGAGTATAACTAATTACTCATTATTAAACGTATATACACCATCACATTCCTTTCTCTAAGTCTTCTACAGCCAGCCTCCATAATAAACTACACATTATACATACGAATATACGTGTATGCTTGATAGAAATGAATAGGTATACATACTAAGTCTAAAAGTATATATACATGCACTTACGTTACAATAAACGAAACTATCGTGCAAAACAATGTATGCATAAATAAGCAAATTTGAATAAATTCAAGACTTTTAGAATAATTTTAAGTGCAAATTAGTGAGAAAACAGCAAAGTGGCTTTGTAAAAAGGGTGAATTTGTCAAAAGCTGAAGTTAATGAGAACGTTGATGATGGTCACAGTGGAAAAAAAAGATTGAAATACATTCACAGCTACATCCTATCTTATGTGTTATTTTAGTCATCAGTATTTTAAAATGAGAACACAAAACAAGCAACTAAAAATAATACCACATTTCAATGTGTATTATATCAAACATATTAGAGAGACAATACTAGAAAAGCTTTTTATTTTCAAATATCTATAATATTAAAAGTCTTATTGTTGTTAAAACTCCTATTGCTTGATAACTCAAAGAAAACGGTAATGTACCCCATTAAAGAAAACCACAAATTGAGTATTACTGCGGGTAACTATATTAAAGTCATTGACACTTCTTTATGTATGCATGTGTTGCAATTCTACGAGATAATTACATTCTTCTCTAACACCCTACAATCTAGTATATAATACAATGATATACTATTAGACTAACATACCAAATGGTTTCAAATACTGTATATAAATTCTGTGTAAACTATCTGATGGATTAAGACACTGAGAACTCAAAATTTCCATAGATACAAACTAATATCCTTCATATTAAGTCTAAGAACATTCAGTCTAATGCATGAAAAACTAAAAACTCTGAACACTAATGTATAATAATAAGTCTAATAGAATAATCTAAACACCAAAAAGTTGATTACGTTTTATTAATTAACATCTTGTGATTGCCAGTTCAAATACTTACACCACCTTTTACCAATGGTTTTAATACTTTAAAACAAAATTCAAATTACTTTAACAAAAGGTGAAAATAGTAATGTCCATTTTCACTAACAAATAAAAACGACTGAAACCTTAATACTGAAATAACATAATATCAGCACAATTAATATAATCACAAATATGATATGAAGAATATGGAATTGAAAACCAAACTGATCCATAAAGTTGGTACAAACTTGCTTCTAAGGAATAGAGTATGGAAAAACCTTATAGCTCATTAAATATAAAAAAAACTTGCTTTTGTTCCATTAAAAAAATACTATCTGGTATAATTATATGTTGCAGTGCTATATTCAGGGAACGTGGTAGGGCAGTAGTTAAACAAATCTACTCGATAATTTGAGCTCACTATGGGGCGTGATAGAGGTTATCCCATCTCCCAAGCTCCATTCTTTGGGAGTTCAAAGTAACACAAACTGACATACAACTATAGTGCCATTTTCAAGCCACTAGTGATCCTCTTCCCAAAAAAATATAAACTATTAATTGATAATTATACTGCTATGAGTCCTCCTAATTTCACTTACTAAACTTTTTAGAATTAATAGTAAAGTAATAATCTTTGCAAGCTCCATTTTCGCAACTTTACTTTGAAATAACTCATGATCGGTCATATGCAGAATCCTACTGCCAATCCTATCAATGCATTCAAAAAGTTAACGGCCCTTCAATATTACGTAGGAATGTTTTCTCATGGTATGGAACATATTTGATAGCGCATTTTCACTTTTTTCTGTGTTATTAATCCCCATTTGAATGGGGGTGGACAGGGATTGGAGCTGAGAAATTAAGGCTGAATGGCTTTCTAGCGACACTCGGTGGGCTCGATCTTGGGTTTGTCACTTACAGAGTTGAGGGATCTAACCACTATGCTACCACAAACCCCAATTTATGTTATATGAAAAATTATCATTAGTGACGGAGATAATGATGCCTCGCATGTGTTCTTTGTCTGTTTTAAGAGCCAAGTAGAAGGAATATCATAGCAATAGGTCTAGATGTCCCATCCTAAACGTAATTAATTTCCCTTGCCAAGGTACATATGTCGGACCCGTGATCAAGCTCACCGTGGGGAGCTAGGAGGGTCTTCCAGTCTTAATTCCCCTGCTGCAACTTTTCTCCACCCCCATAATGGCGATTAATAGACAAAAAGGCAATTAGTACAACTGTCAGAAGTGGTGAAGAGGGGCACAGTTAGATCAAGCCCTGCTGTATATCCTATTTTGTACAATTGTGGCCACCTTGCAAACTTCATCGGGATATATCAGCAACAGAGATAAATAGAATTGAAGTATACGGATATAAAGAATGAAGCCAAACATGCTTCAGGTTGATGTTTTCACATCCATGTAATTCAATTTAAAAAAAAAAAAATCCGAAATCCAACATGTTTAGTGTGTACAGACGACTAATATTTACGTTTATGACAAACATTCGATTAATATGTAATTTATTCATAGGCAAGCAAAGAAACTTTAATTTTGTTTGATTAAAAGGGCGGAGTTTGGCAATCCAAAAGTTAGTGAAGATCAAAGAAATTACATCGTTTGGGCAACTAACACCAACAATATGAACATTAAAGTGTCTTTCTGTGACCTGTCCAAAGCTACGGGTTAATATCTTACTATTAAGACTCAACCTGATGCATTAGTGAAATAGCATAAGAATTCATATTCTCAAAAGCTCTCGGGGTCGAATATCATGTCTTGTTACGTGCTGACAAAAGATGGATGGTTGTCACATGATATAAATGCGAGATCAAAATACTTTAAGAAATTTCAAGCTCTCATCCATATCCTGGTCATATCTTATGGATCCTAACTAGAATTAGTTCAGCTTTCGAGTATGCAAACTAAAAACTCCACCCAAAATCACTAGAACAATTTTCACATTTGAAAATCTTGTAACATTCTGCTAAGCCTTCCAAAAACTATTTTCAACGTTTTCTAAAAGAAAACAAATAAACTAGAGAAAACGACTGCTTTACTAGTTACTGAAGGAACTACAAGAAACTACATCCTCGTAAATCCTAACTTTATATATTCAAATTAATAAAACAAAAAAAATAAGGAATTACTTTTCACAAATACTCAACATTACGTATCCTACGCTAACCTCTTCGCAAGAGAGAACTGTCCTAACCCTTACCAGAAAAGGTGGTCTGTGACGTAAATTAATATGCAAAGCTCATGTAAGATGCTCAAGACTTGGGAATTGATATATACAAAAATGCAAACATCAAGACGCTACAAATATACACCCTTCACACAAACAATACCCTTTCAAAATGGATTGGAGCTTTAGCCATAAAAAAAAAAAAAAAAAAAAAACTTTTTTCACTAAAACTAATATCTTATTGGAAAAAAAATTATACACACACACACACACACACACACACACACACACACACACACACACACAAATATATAATATATATATATATATATATATATATATATATATATATATATATATATATATATATATATTATATATGATCTTATATGATATATGATATATATATATATATATATATATATATATATATATATATATATATATATATATATATATATATATATATATATATATATATATATATATATATATATATATATATATATATATATATATATATATATATATATATATATATATATATATATATATATATATATATATATATATATATATATATATATATATATATATATGTATATGTATATGTATATGTATGTATATGTATATGTATGTATATGTATATGTATATATATATATATATATATATATATATATATATATATATATATATATATATATATATATATATATATATATATATATATATATATATATATATATATATATATAGTAATAGGATATGGATGGAAGGCAGGTGATAAGATCAAGGAAGCCTCGAGGGAGGAGAGACCATTATCTTCACATGCTTAGACTAGGAAATTTGCGAAAGAGAGAGAGAGAGAGAGAGAGAGAGAGAGAGAGAGAGAGAGAGAGAGAGAGAGAGAGAGAGAGAGAGAGAGAGAGAGAGAGAGAGAGAGAGAGAGAGAGAGAGAGAGAGAGAGAGAGAGATTTATTTTTATTTTATTAATTTATTGCGCCAAGGCGTCAGACATTACATGAGTTCATACAAATAATGCTTCAAATGGATATAAAACCAAGAATTGAACATGGTTTACAGGGAGGTGTACATATTGATAAAACATTGCTGCATACTAACACACAACTCACAGAATGGCAGCACAGAGTACATTATATGCAAAAGTAAAGCTCAGAGAAATGCAGAATGCACAAACAGAATTATACAGCAACATACAGAAAATATATGTATAATTTAATATAATTAATGGCCACCAAAGTGAGGATAACGAGCAAGAATAACATCAAGGTTGTCATCATTAAGTAAAAATGAGCAGATCTGTATTAAGTTCTGACCTCGTGGTAAAACATCTCTCACTGTGGGGCACTGAAGACAATAGTGGTCAAGAGTGTTAGCATTAGTTCGGTCGCATAATGTACAGGAGGTGTACTGTGGCATATCTAGAGTCTGGGAGACCTGCCATAAAGGCCGATACCCCATTCTGAGCCGAGCACTAACTACATTGTTTTTCCGCACCATTAACCCGCGTCTGCGATACTTGTAGCGACTGTGAAGGAAGTGATCATGGTGCTGTATGGACACACTGTTGGCCCTCTCCGTGTCCCTGCGCTGAACCGTCATGGCAAACCCAGCTGAGTAGATGATGTTACGTAGGCATCGGAGGGAGGGCTCAGCGTCCACAGCATGCCCATCCAGCATACAGGCCGCCTTGGCAAGACGATCCGCTGTGTCGTTGCCAGTCAGCCCAATGTGGGATGGAGTCCACACAAATGACACAACAAGAGAAGCATCCCGAGCGGCTGCGAGGCGACATAGTATATCTCCCACAGCACGGCCACAGATAGGTCTTGGCGAGGATAGGGCTTGTAGGGCCGATTGGGAGTCACAAATTATTACCCCATTCACTCGTCGTCGAACAAGGAGAGTCACGGCATCCAAGATGGCATTCAGTTCACAGTATGTGGAGCTCGACGAGGTGGGTAGTCTACGGCCAATCCATGAATCAGCCGGCACAGGTGGCTCCATGGTGGGGGAAAACACAGCACATGCCGCCCTCCCATCTGCTTGCACAGAACCATCAACATAGACGTGGTGTGCTGCAGGGACAGACGTGGATACATCAGCGATAGTCTCCAGAGCTAACTGTCTCTGCAAGGGGGGATAGACATCCTTCGAGGTCGGTGTATATGTGACAGCGGGGAGGGGGACACGCCAGGGTGGTAAATCTGGGACAGCCGCCTGCACTGGCAGGTCGATGTTAAGGCCACGGAGAATGTCACTCACCACCCTGATAAGGTTATGACCTCCTGCTCGAAGTGGGAGCCTGGGTGCGTTTGGATCAAGGGACGTCCTCATGACAGCAGAGAAGTACGGAGCAAGAAAGGGGTAGTGAAGACACTTAACAGTAAAATAGGACACATTGGCATAAATCCTCTCCACAAGAGGGGGTAAGTTGAGCTCCAACTGCATACTCACAATACGGGTAGAGAGAGAACATCCCAAGATAAATCTCATGACTCGATTCTGGAACTTTTCAAGTGGCTCGAGAGCTGGTTTAGGAAGTTGACACAAGGCAGGAGACAGATAGTCAACCACTGACCGAAGTAGTAGGATGTAGAGGGTCCTCGCCACTGGGATGGAGACTCCTGCAGCATTGTTGGCAAGCCACTTGACAGGTGCAAAGCGGGGCTCCAGACGGTCAAGAAGGCTCTTCACAAAGGGATGAATTCGTTGACGAGCAGGTATAGCTGGGGTGATCCGGACAGGTGCACCTAAATACGTGTACTGTGTGCATTGAGGGATGACATTACCACCCATGGCGAATGCGGGCAGTGCTCTGCAGTTGCGTGAAGTAAAAATCCTGCTTTTTTCTGGGGAGATAATAAGGCCACAGGAGGTAGCAGACACGTAAAAGTCATGGAGCATGTGCCGAAGGTCGTGAGTTGAGGTCGTGTGGATGCATATGTCGTCCGCATAGCAGGTAACTGTAGTACCGGGGATGACAGGAAGGAGGGAGAGTAGACGATGCATAAGGATATTGAATAGAAAAGGACTTAGCACACCCCCCTGAGGAGTACCCAGTTCAAACCGTTCATAGGAGCTATACGACCCTTTAAAAAGGACACTTGATGTTCTGTTGCAGAGATATCCCCGTATCCATTTCAGTATGTTCCCCCGAACTCCAAAGTCCACCAGCTGGTCAAGAATAATTTCCTTGTTGGCTATATCGAAGGCAGATTTGAGGTCCAGGAAGGCGACCACACTGGTGGGAGAAAGACGGGTGTAGAGTTCAGCGAGGCAGTGATGTGTGCTCCGTTGTGGGAGGAAACCATAAAGACTGGGGGAGAGTTTATCCTGTAGACGGTGCATGAGCCGGGCAAGAAGGATGCGTTCAAACACTTTGCTGAAGCAGGAGGTGAGGGAGATAGGCCTAAATTTGTCGGTTCCAGGTTTTGGTAGAGGAATAATAGTGCTTCTGGTCCAGGCAGAGGGCACATGCCCCAAGCAAAAGCAAAGATTGAAGAGCCGCAGTAGGGGGTTACCAGGAACTTTCTGAAGAAGACGGAGAACTTGATATGTAAGACCATCCTCCCCAGGGGCAGTAGCCTTAATCCTAGCAAGAGCACGTCGTAGTTCATCCTCTGTGAATGAGATGTCATCCTCTTCATCCGTCTGTAGTAATGCACCCATTAGGCGGAGGTTACGAACACTGCGGTGGGTGGAGAGTGCCTCTTGAACGTTCCCGGGAAGGTTGCAAGTTTGTGACTGTGCTGACCAGGTAGTAATGAGGTCCTGAGCGTACTCAAGTGGACTGTGGTGTAGAGCACAGGTGGGTTTCTTCATGACAGCCTTCCTTATAAGATGCCACATAGTCCCAGCGCTAGTCTGATGGTTAATACTATCGGTAAATTTCTGCCAATACTCCGTGTGCACACACTTCTGCAGGGCAACCAGATCATCCCTCGCCAAGAGAGAGAGAGAGAGAGAGAGAGAGAGAGAGAGAGAGAGAGAGAGAGAGAGAGAGAGAGAGAGAGAGAGAGAGAGAGAGAGAGAGAGAGAGAGAGAGAGAGAGAGAGAGAGAGATAATATGAAAATTAAGAATCAAGAATATCCAGCATGTGTTTTCTCATATTTTTGAACTTCTCACTTAAGAAAACTATTTAACACAAATCTATCCTAAAACAACTTTTCTCACCTATCTACGCTGTTCTTTCTATCCCTGCCTACAATAAATAGAGAGGAAACTAAAGATATTTCTTCCACATGCTTTATGCTCATTATTACAATTTAAAGTCACTTATGGATCCACCTTGTTTGTGATAAATTGAGCTGTTGTTCAGTTAAGCTTGTACAACGGAAATTCAGTGTACACTGCAACTTATCTATATTTAGAATACAATTTTAAGTGCAAATTAGTAAACAAGCAGCAAAGTGGCTTGGTGGAATGGGTGAATTTGTCAAAAGCTGAAGTTAATGAGAACGTTAATGGTGGTCACAGAAGAAAAAAAAAAGATCAAAATATATTCACAGCTACATCCTAGCTTATGTTATTTTAGTCATCAATATTTCAAAATGCGAACACTAAAAACAAGCAACTCGAAAAATAATACCACATTTTAATGTGTATTATATCAAACACATATTAGAAACAGTACTAGAAAAGCTTTTGACTTTCAAATATCTATAATATTAAAACTTCTATGGGTTAACAACTCAAAGAAAACGAACAATATACTCGTTAAAGAAAACTAAAAATTGAGTATTTCTGTGGGTAACTATAAAGTTCTTTTTATTCCTTTATGCATACATGTGTTGCAATTCTACGAGAAATATAATAATCACATTTTTCTCCATCACCCTACGATGTAGTACATAATACAATGATGTGCTATTAGATTATAAAATTTTAAATGGTCTCAAATGTATAAATTCAGTGTAAACTATCTGATTGATTAAGACGATGAGAACTTAAAATTTCCATAAATACAAATTAATAGCCTTCATATTAAGTTAAGAACCTTCAGTCTTACGTATAAAGACGAACCAAAAACTCCTTACATAGAAGTACAATAATAAGTCTAATAGAATAATCTAAACACCAAAAAGTTGATTACGTTTTATTAAGTAATATCTTGTGATTGCCAATTCAAATACTTAAACCACCTTTTAGCAATGGTTTTAATACTTTTAAAAATTTTCAAATTACTTAAGAGGTGAAAATAATAATGTCCGAAATAAATTCAAAATATGTTGTCCATTTTCACCAACAAATAAAACCGACTGAAAATGTAATACTGAAATAACATAATATCAGCACAATATAATCACAAAATTGATATGAAGAATATGGAATTGTAAAACTGATCCATAAAGCTGATGTAACTTGCTTATAAGGAATAAAGAATTAAAAATCTTAAAGCTCATTAAATATAAAGAACTTGCTTTTGTTCCATTAAAAAAATACTATATGGTATATTTATATGTTACAATGCCATATTCTGGGAACGTCGTAGCGCAGTAGTTAAGCAAATCTACTCGATAACTTGAGCTCACTGTGGGGCGTGATAGAGGTCATCCCATCTCCCCAGCTCCATTCTTTGGGAATTCAAAGTGACACAAAGTGACATACAACTCTAGTGCCAGTTTCAAACCACTAGTGATTCCCTCACCCCCAAAATATATACTATTAATTGATAATTATACCACTCCGAGTCTCACCTATTTCAATTACTAAACTTTTTAAAATTAATAGTAAAATAATCAACTTTGCAAGCTCTATTTACGCAGCTTCACTGCAATAACTCATAATCGGTCATATCCAGAATCTTACTGCCAATCATATCAATACATTCGAAAAGTTAATGGTCCTTCAATATTACGTAAGAATGTTTTCTCATGGGATGGAACATATGTAATCGCGCATTATCACTTTTTTCTGTATTAGTAATTCCCATTCGATTGGGGGTCGACACGGATTGGAGCTGATGAATTAAGGCTGAATGGCTTTCTAGCGACACTCGGTGAGCTCTATCATGGGTTGTCACTTCCCGAGTGGAGATCTAACCACTATGCTACCACAAACCCGAATATAAGGTATATAACAAAATTTTCATCATGATGGGGTAAATAATACCTCGCATGCGTTCTTTGCCTGTTTTAAGAGCCGAGTAGAAGGAATATCATAGCGATAATCCTGGACGTCCCATTCTACACTTAATTTCCCTTGCCATGGTACACCTCTCGGACCAGAGATCGAGGCCACCATGGGGTGCTAGGAGGGGCTTCCAGTCTTAATTCCCCAGCTCCAACCTTTTTCCACCCCCAAAATGGCGATTGATATACACAAAGAGGCAAATAGTACAACTGTCAGAAGGGGTGAAGAGGGGCACTGTACGATCAAAGCCCTGTTGTATTTCCAATTTTGTACAATTGTGGCCACCTTGCAAACTTCATCGGGATATATTAGCAACAGGGATTAATAAAATTGAAGTATACGGATATAAAGAATGGAGCCAAAATTGCTTCAGGATGATGTTTTCACATCCATGTAATGAAATAAAAAAAATCTGAAATCCAACAAATGTTTAATATGTACAGACGACTAAAACTTACATTTATAACAACCATTCAGTTCCTAAAATATAAATTATTTTTAGGCTGGCAAAGAACTTTAATCTTGTTTGATGGAAAGGGCGGAGTTTGGCAATCCAGAGGTTAAAGATCAAAGAAACTACATCGTTTGGGCAAGTAACAACACCAAGAATATGAACAGAGTATTTTTCTGTGACCTATCCAAAGTTGCGAGTTAATATCTTACTTTTAAAGAGTCAACCTGACACACTAGAGAATTATGATAAGAATTTATATTCTCAAAAGCTCTCGAGGTAGAATCTCATGTGATGTAACGTGCTGATATATGATGGATGATGGTCACGTGATATTAATACAATATTAAAAGAATTTAGGAAATTTCAAGCTCTCATCCATATCCTGGTCAATCTTACGGATATCTTCACTAGAATTAGTTCAGCTTTCGAGTATGCAAACCAAAAACTCCAAACTCACTAGAACATTTTTTTTGCTCCTGAAACAACCGTGTAACATTCTATAAAGAATTCCTAAAACTTTAATTTTCAACGTTTTTTAAAAGAAAATGCATAAACTAGAGAAAACGGATGCTTGACTAGTTACATGGGTAACTACAAGAAAATTATTCATCTTAAATCCTAACTGTATATATTCAAATTAATAAAGACATAAGGAATTACTTTTCACAAATATTCATCATTACATATTCTACAATAACCTCTTTGCAAGAGAGAACTGTCCTAACCCTTATCAGAAAAGGTAGTCTGTGACGTAAATGAATATGCAAAGCTCATGAGAGATGTTCAAGTCTCGGGGATTGATATTTACATAAAAATACAAACATCAAGACAAATTTATGCCTTTCAAACAAACAACGCCTATTCAAAATTAAATGGAACTTTATCAAAATAAGAAGAGAGAGGATTCTACGAAAACTACATATTTTATTACTAGTAGATTATGCTAAAAAGTCAAAACTTGCTACTCTGCTTGTATATGCTAATGTCATGACAATTATATATTAAACATTCAATGTATATCTTGAAAATGGCAACATGTATTTAAAAAAATTCCTATTTAGCCAATATGTACATGTGCGAGGGTAATTGTTAGATTTTAACTTTTACACCCTCGGTGCATGAAATTAAAATACAAAGAGTGCTACTTCGCTTGTCTACAAGGTAAAAATATCTACTTAAGTTTAGCTTAGGAAGTAGATTCATGACACGTAGATAACAAGTGGATGTAGCACCATACAAAGAATTACAAAAGTAAATAAAAATTAATTATAACTTTTTTCTTAATTCAATTCGTTTTAAGTTAAAAGTACATAAAAGGCCAAGTGTAGAAGGTTTTCATTCTGATGCAGGTGATTAAGAAAAAAAGTGTCTGAAAAATATGTCTGAGAGTGGACGCACCTTTGAAGGAGCTCGTGATTATAGTGATTTTTATTAACTTTGGACAAAATGAGTTCTGAAATACTGTGATAGGGTGATTATAAGTATCGACTAATGTGAAAATCAATACATTAGGGTTTAGTGATATCATTAACTGAAATAGAGTGAAAGATTAGTTGTAGTGGTTGCTTAAAACCACTACCCTTGTGGTGGTGGAAAATCTGAAAACATTTAAAAGTAAAGATAAGAGACAAACAAAAAAGAAACAAATTAGCATTGATGATTGTATAGAGGAACTTGTATCTACTTGTATAGTATAAAAATGAAAAAGTGTTAAAAGTAAAAAGTGAAAAAACTCAGAGAAAATATAACAATGGCAACGGCAAACCCTTTACTTGAAGAGTCAGCAGATTCTGCTGATGCTGTATTTTGTGGACATTGCAGAACAGTTGTTTATGAGGGTATTATCTGTGACTTTTGTGAGAAGTGGTATCATTATGAGGAACATTGTTCTGGTTTGGGGAATTCGGGCACGAATGTTGTCAACAATGTTATCATCAGTACAAGGATTATGTACAAATGTTTTGGATGTGAGAAAAACAAATCAATGAAAGGTTTACAAGGGGAATATTGCAATGCAAATGCTGAATTATTACAAGTAATGGATCAAATGCAAAAGCAACAGAATTTCATAGAAGGTCTATTTAAACAAATGGAAAGCCTATGTTAACAGAATGAAAAAATTAAAACACAGAAATTGATATGAAAGTTAGCAACAACAACAAAAGTGACGAGAAATCTGATGAAGACAAGAAAATGAAAAGTTACTCAGAGAAGTTGAAAACTAAGAATAAGCTTGTGATAATATCTACGGATGAGAAAGTAAAGGCAGCGGAAAACAAAAAGAAGATAATGAAGATAAAAACACAAGTTGATGAAGTGAAAGAAACAAAGGATGGTCACTTGATTGTAAATTTTATAGACAAAGAAAAATTGGAGGATGCTAAGAAAGAATTTGACGACAACAAAAGAGACTAACACTCAGTAAATGAAAAGAATAAGCGTAAACCAAAAATTAAGGTATGTAACGTTTCCAAAGAAGAAGATGAAGATGATATTGTAGACAACATAGTCATGAAGAATTCATGGATTCAAACACTTTTTAAAGATGATTTTAAAATTGTCAAGAAATTGAATGCAAAACAAGATGATAGATATCATCTTATCTTAAAATGCAGCCCCGAAATAAGAAAACAAATCTTTATTCGTGATGATATGTTGTATACAGTGTATGGAAGAAGTAAAGTATTTGACACCTACAAAGTTTTTCAGTGTTTCAAGTGCCAAGAATTTGGACATAGAGCAAATGGATGCAATAAAAACCAGGTATGTGCAAAGTGTGGAAGAGATCATTTACTTAAAGAATGTCAAGAAACTACAGTGGAAAAGTGCACAAATTGTACAAAGAAAGGATTATATGACACTAACTACAGGACAAATAAAATTAAATGTCCAGTTTATAAGGATGAACTGTCAAGAATAAAAAACAGAACTGATCATGGCATCTAAGAAAACTAATAATATTTCATGTAGTCTAATAAATATTCAGTCAGTGGGAAATAAAACTATTAAAATTAGAAACTTGATAAATGAACTTAAACTAGATATATGTATTTTGATTGAAACTTGGCTATGGGGTGATGTGAGGGATAACTCAAAAATTTAAGAAATGAAGCCAGCAACACAATTTTTATCAGTTACTCAGAAAGGATAGAATAGGTGGTGGAGTGGGTATCTTGATTTCTAAGTCTTTTTCTAAAATAATCAAAAAATCAATTATATTTTGAAACTTTTGAGTACATACATTTAAAAGTTTTATTCAATAATAAACTCATACGAATAATTGCGATTTATAAACCACCTAATAGTTGAGAATCTGTTAGATACAATAAATAATCTGAGAACAGTATTCATTTGTGGTGACTAATTTAAGACTAGATGAGGTCAGGAATAATGAAAAAGAATTTATTGAGATTCTTGAAACAACTTAATGAACAGCGTGACAGACCCTACAACAACTAATGATCATATACTAGACCTGGTAATACATTATAAAGACCCTAACCTAATAAAAACACTTGAAGTTGAGCCTGATTTTTCAGTCTCACCAGTGCATAAATTAATTACTTTTTGTGTTGATTTCGAGCAATCTAAATCTATATGGAAATTTTTTTTTTATAGAGATAAATCGAGATTTGTTGCAAGGGAATTTATTGATGACTGTATAATGAAAATTGATAATAAAAACATAAGCTGTGATAGTCTTTTTGATATACAAAGTAAGTCCTGTGTAGACTGCTATGCTGATAAAAGTAATAGACTGTGCTCTGAAACTTATAATGAGAAATGACACAAAATATAAAAGCAAATAATAATTAAGGATAAGGCTATGTAGTTCAATAAAGAATTACATATGGCAAAACTAAAGAGACATAACATGGAAGATAAGTGGAAAAGAGCTAAAACAAGGGAAACCAGAGAACTATACATTAAAGCAAGAAATGAATATAATTGTTTGGTTTAAAAAACTAAAAGAACATACTACAACAAAGAGTCGAAAAATGATACAAAACGGATGCATAAGAATTTAGAGGATTTATTAGGCATAAAACAAGAAAAAGTTCTGCCAATAACTGTAATGACCCAAATGAATTGGCAAATAATTTTGCTATATATTTTGATAATAAAACAAATTATTTATAGAAGTTTTACAGATAAATTTTATAGATACATTTATGCCACAATCGGACTATAAAAAGCTAAATAAATTCAAGGAATTAAACATGGATGATCTAAAAAAAAAAGTAATTGGTAGAGTAAAGTGTACATATTGTGAAAATGACCCATTCCCGATAAAAGGTATTAATGATGCTCCAAATATAAGCTTAATATATGATTTCTACCTCAAAATTGTAAACATGAGTATATAACAATCTAAATTTCCGAAAAGTGAAAAATTAGGATGCATTAAACCAACATATAAAGGAAAAGGTGATCATAATGACTTAGGCTCTTTCAGGCCGATATCAAACTTGTCATATTTATCAAAAATAATTGAAACTAAGTAATGAGCAATTATCGATTCACCTTAGAGACATCAATATCATACCAGAAAATCAATCAGCTTAGAGAAAATCACTCGACAGAAACAACAGTTTGCTCTATTATGAATGATATGATTACTATGGTTGACAATGAAAAGTGTGGAATATTGATAATGCTTGACCTCAGTGCTGCATTTGATACAGTTGTCCATGAGTATCTTCTTAGAGACTTAAAATCTATTGGCATAGATGAAAATGCATATAAATGGCTTGAAAGCTTTTTACAAAATAGAAAAGCTATAGTTACAATATAGAATGCAAAATCTAATATAATGGATATAAATAAGGGGGTACCACAGGGTAGTGTCTTGGGTCCCACATTATTTAATATCTATACAATTGAGTTATCGTGGATTCTAATAACACAATGTTGGATTTAAATTGTATACTGATGATATTCAATACTATTTTGCGATAACCATTCAGAATACTACTAATAAGATTTATGAAATAATGGTTGACAAAAAACTGGATGGTTAAAAAGAAATTTAAACTGAATGATGATAAAACTGAATGCATGTTATTTGGGACAGAATATACCTTGAAAAACTTTGCACAATTAGAATATATGCAGATTGGAGCATCCAAAATCAAACTGGTACCAGTCGTGCGAAACTTAGGCGTTTTTATTGACAATACTTTAACTATGAAAAAATCAGATATTGAATATAGTAAAAACATGTAATCATCATCTTAGAAATATTGCATTTATCAAAAAGTATTTAAATGAAGATACCCTAAATACGCTTGTTCATAACCATATAATATCTAGATTGGATTATTGCAATTCCCTTTACTATGGTTTGCCCAACAATTTATTAAAAAAAAAAATTCAGATAATTCAAAATAAAGCAGCAAGATTAATAAAAGGCACACAGCGACGTCAAAGAATTACACCGACACTGATTGAATTTCATTAGCTGCCGATAAAAGCAAGAATTGTATATAAAATCTGTTTGCTAACCTACATGACATTAAAGACCGGAGAACCGAAATACTTACACGAGTATTTAGTCCCTCTTGAACTTGGAACAAACATCACAGTGAGACATACAAATGACAAATACAGACTGCATGAACCAAGATCTAATCGAAATATTGGTAGTAGAACCTATCAATATAGTGCTCCAAGATTATATAATGAATTATCAGTGCTACTCAAAGACAGTGAAGACGTGGTGCAATTCAAGAAAAATCTTAAAACATACTTATTTGAAAAATGCTACGATATCGAACTCTACTATAAATGAGCCTTTTAAGGTGTGAGAGAGAGATAATGAGTAAAAAAAAAAAAAAATTAATATAAACTAGACCCGCCAGAGAGGAGGCGAAGCCTTCTACTGAAGGATATAAATCACAAAAAGTAAAAAAAAAAGATAATTGGGCGAGAACCACTCCTGACCTAAATAAACCCAAACTTAATGTAATAAATAATGAAATTTTATTCCTTACATAGGATGCGAGATAAAAAATACCCAAAATATCAGAGCGTAAAATAATATGCAAAGATGAATAAAAAAAAAATCGCATGCTTACTTTAGTTGAAACAATGGTGCATCAATAGATTTTAAATATGCGGAATGGTCGATTCCGTAGTGGTTAGAATACATGTATCGAGAGACGAGAGACCCACGATCGAGTCCACATCGGGATGGTGTTATGAATGGCATCCAGCCTTAATATCTCAGCTTCAGACAATCTCCTAGTAAACTAGATTTCAAGTTTCTAGCCCAATTCTTGCTATTTTCACCAGATTTCAAGTCTCTAGCCCAGTTCTTGCTATTTTCAGGTAATTAAGGCATAGTTTGATAACTTATAAACAGGAACACTTAAATATCTATGAAAACTAATAAGGGCTTTAAGGGACTTCTGCAAACTCATATGAGAGAAAATGGCATCATGAGTTCGAGCTGTGTAGTCTTCTCATTTTAATTTACCCTCTAAACATGTGATTCTCAACCTGGAGGCCATGGGAAGAATTGGAGAGAAGGTCACATCGTTATTTTTACCTATTCATAAAGAATTAAAGATTTCACAGGTCTAATCCCAGTCTGTGACAGACAAGGACTCTAGCTGAGACTGGACCAACGCGTCCAATTGCTAGAGTTATATAAAGGGCATTTTCTTCATATGCGTTTTAATTTTCAACATTAATTGTGGGGGGGGGAGAACATCGTGATGAAAAGTGACAACTGAAACAAAACTTTAAAAACTTTCATACGATTACGGCTGAAATACAAATCACCACCTACAGAATGTGAGGATTTCACTGATATTGAGAAATTCAGCTGTTGCTTGTGCATGCCTGTAACTTCTTAAACTTTCAAAAACAATGAAATTGGAGATATCCCCACCGACCGTCTGCATTGGTACATATTTTTAATGTTTACTGAAAGTCCAAAAAACGAGTGAAATTAATTTACAAAACTGAAATATATATAAATCTAAAAAAAATCTAATTATCTAAACCTATGAAAACTAATTTGAATTATCTAATTCTATAAAAACTAAACTGAATTAATTTTCTTAAATGAAGGTAATATAATCTAATTCGTCTAACCAGACCTATCAAAAAATTCAGAAGTTTCCTGTGTGAAATTGCATTTACCTTAATTTATAAACTCTTAAATAGTAAATATTTACTTAAGTTTTAACATTAACATTTTAAAAAATATGCAACACCCATATTTTTACACCTTGCGATATCTATAAACTAAGTTAACCTAACCTAAAGCAACAAGAAGCCAGCCAGGCAATAGAAATTAACTCCCTTATTTCTGCCTTGTCCTTAACCTTTTTATTCGTCTTTGTTTTTTCATGCGCTAGCCTGATGAAGGTAATTTTCTTTGCCTGTCCCGGTGTCACCAAAGAAAAAATGCAACACTCGAGACTGATTAGTATGGCTGAGGGTTCGTGCCCCGCCATGATTTGAGACTAGAAAGGGCATTCACTCAGGGTAACGGTCGCACTAACAAAACCAAAGTCCTTCACAAGAAGGCTCCGTCCTAGCTGGCACTGGAAGCGATATCGTACATTATCATACCCAAATCTCACGAGGTTTTGGTTCGAATTACTTAAAATGGGATTGAAGGGGGGGAGGGTTCGTGGTAGCTCAGCGATTAGGACGCTCAACCATGCTTGATCTTACCGCGGGGCGTTGGAAAGGGTATCGGCCAAATTTTCCCATCTCCAACCTGTCCGTTCCGGTTTCACGTCACGGACTCCCTTTTCTACCAAGGGCTAGGACGGTTGCCTTCTTGCGAAGGACTTGTTTTGGCAGATGTAATCGCTACCCTGAGTGCATGCCCTTGCTAAACTCAGACCGTGACGGTGAGCGAAACCTCGACCTGACGCCTCAAAGTCGTGGACGCTACCGATTGAGCCACGGCGACTCCAGCTCCAACCTGTCTGTGCCCATTCCTATTCCAATGGGGATTATTGGTAACTAATGATGGAAAATATATTAAAAACAAGTTTGCACTGCCAAAGGGCCAGCTTTTGTTTCCATCCTACAAGAAAGAATTAGCCATTTATTCATTAAACTATAATTAACCACTTCTAGCATTCTGGAACATTCAAATTCCGAAGTATATAGTCTGAAAAGCATGTACGTTTTGTCCAATTTTCAAGAAAATAGCAATTTCTTCATTACAGTTGTTAATAAACCTGCATTCGCTTAAATGGGAGGATGACTTCAAAAAATTGCATTCCATTTTTTACCCAAGGATAGTATTAAAAAAAAAAAAATGGTTGCCGGCTTCCTGAAGACATTGCCGACAAATCGATTTCAGGGACAAAGAAAAAAAAACCCCAATGGATTCCTTACCATTAACACAAATCTTGTAAAACAGCATCTCTTTAAATATGCTGGCTCTGGAATTTGACCTCATTATTAGTATTAAATTATACTAATAAAATAAATGACCCGTCGTCGCGAATTTATGGAAGACAGACTTCTACCTTCTTTCCCTGCTCCAGGAAGAATGAATTTGTGGAAAAAGACGACTCTTTGTTGTTCTTGGATGTTCACCCTTGAGGGTGAGCGGACCTTCCACTTGTGGCCCGCAGGTGGGGTGGGATTTTTTTGGAGTGTACGTGGTATTTGCTCTTGCGGGCGAATGGGCTTTCCTGTTGGTGAGGAGGTGGGGTAAAATCTTGTTATTGTTGGTGATCGGACTCTCCTAATTGGCCCGCAGGTGAGATTGTGCAAAACTGTAAAGATAACGGAGAGCATAAGTATTCAGTTGTGAATTATTAGCTTACATCAAACAGTTTAAATGAATTTCTGTTTTGGGGTGAGAGAGAGTTATTGCATGGTTATCTTGGTGGAGGGTATTGTCTGATAATATTTAGTAAACTGTTCATGTGGTTATTTGTTGTTAGTCTAATGATGGAGCTAGCAACATGAAGGGCATTTGGGTCTTCGCTAGATGTTGCGGGGGCACCAGTTTTCGTCATATTTCTGAAAAAGAATCACATTCCAGGATGTAATGTAGCAGTGGATGTGGTGAGGCTGCCTGGCAAAAGGTGCATTCCCTGATGATATCCTGCACTATTTGCCAGGTGCACTTGTACCCGAGTCTCAGACGGTACACATTGAGCCCAGTGCTTCGTAGAAGGCTCTTAGGCATTTTGATACGCCGAAGATCAGAGGTGGCTTTGTACCACCAGGTGGAGGGGGAGCCATTGTCTGTGCACAGGTTGTGTTTAGATGTTAAGGTGTTAAAGAGTGACTTGGTGGCTTTATTTTTTATCTGTTGCATCCCAGGAGACAGAGATATCTGGATTTCTGCTCTGAGAGTAGCTTGTTTGGCGGCTTGATCGGCTTCCTCATTTCCCTTGATGCCGACGTGGCTGGGAATCCAGGCAAGAGTGATGGATTTTCCAAGGCTGGTTGTCCTGTGGTAGTGGCTGAGGATGGTGGTGATGATGCGTACATTGTCTCTGAGGTGTGGCTTCTTGATGGCCTGTAAGGCGCCTTTTGAGTCAGAGAGAATTAGGGCATGGTCAGCTCCTTGCTGGATGAAGAAGTCGAGGGCGTTAGCTATGGCAACAAGCTCAGTCTGGAGCGATGAGCAGGAGTTTGACAGTCTCCAGGATAGGACGTGGTTTTCAGTGGTGAAGGCAGCGGCTGAGGCTCCAGTTTCTTGATTTACTGAACCGTCAGTGTAATAGACTTGAGAGTTTGGCCTGCTCCAGCTCTGAATTTTGTCCTTATATATGTTTTTAAGGACAAGCGGATTTACCAAGCTTTTGGGGTGGTCAGGGAGCTCGATCTTTATGTCGAGTGGTTGGTCATTCCATGGGGGTGGGCATCTGTATTCAGGAAGCGGTGTGTCTTGTATCTTGGCTAGGATGCTCTCCCTGACTGGTAGTGCTTGCAGGCTAGCGCAGACCTTGGCTGCCCAGGTTCTAGGATGGTGGTTGGGGTGGCGATTGAGGGCTAGATGGAGATTTGTGCCAGCTAGGCATTTATGTTGGGCAGTGGTGGTTTTGGCCACAAGGAGGGTCAGTCTTTGCTGAGCTCTGAGTTTGAGTGGGATGAGTCCCGATTCCATCTGGATATTTTCTCTCTTGGTCCACATGGGGGCTCCTAGCATGGTACGTGTGGCGTTGTTTTGAATTACTTCTATCTTGTCCCACTGTTGGTCTGTTAGTAGCCAGAGTGTGGGACAAGCATAGTCTATGAGGCTGTGTATGGCTTGTACATAGAAGGTTCTGAGGACATTAAATGATGCACCATCGTAGAGGCCCGACATCCGACGAAGGACCGCTTGTCGCTGGCTGCACCTGTCGCACAAGTGTTGAATTTCTGGTCCAAAGGTTAGTCGTTGGTCGATGATTACACCCAGGTATTGGTGTTTGGTAACCCAGTCCACAAGCTCATTACCTATGACCAGATTAGTGTCTGGTCTCCACTGGTGGATGGGAAGGGCCTTGGTTTTGCGGGCATTGATTCTGACTCCAAGGGAGATGGAGGCTCGGTGAATCTTGGTGATGCAGCACTGTGTCTTGTTAGAGTTTCTGTGTCCTATTGTGACAAGGGCAAAGTCGTCCGCATAGTTGAAGAGTTTGGCTCCATGTGGTAGTGCGATGTCCATGAGTTTTTCCATGAGACAATTAAATAGGAAGGGGCTAAGGATTCCACCTTGGGGGGTCCCATTTTCGTGGTTTTTGTAGGTGGAGTAGTGCCCATCTACTTTGACTCGTGCACTACGATTTTGTAGACTCTGCCTGATCCACAAGAGAAGGTTACCTTTGATCTGCTTGGATACGAGAGCAGAGAGTATTGCCGGCACATTGGCTAGTTCAAAGGCCTTCTCTAGGTCTAGAAAAACGATGCAACCACGGCTGTTGTTGATAAATGATAGCATGGAGGCTATGCATTCTGAGGTGCCTAAGCCAGGCTGGTAGGCAAACATGTTTTCTGGGAAGGGTGGGCATTTCCAGCGGACTCTGTTAAGTACCATCTTTTCTGCCGTCTTGCTCAGGCAGCTTAGGAGGGAGATGGGGCGAGGGTTGTCAGGGTCCTGTGGTTTTGGGATGGGCTGAATGTCTGTGCTGTTCCATGAGGCTGGTCTGATTCTTCGTGTGTATGTCGAATTGATCAGAGAGAGTAGAGCAAGCTCCCCTTGGGGCCCCATTTTTTGAATCATTGTGTATGTTATTTTATCAGTACCTGGGGCTGTGTTCTTAGAGCTTTTGCTTATTCTTAGTAGCTCAGTCAGGGAGAATGGAGCATCTGTTTCGTCTTCAGTGTTGATGGCCTCTTCTATTTCTTCCCATCTTGCAGTGGTGAGGTCCTGAAGTGTTGCTCTGGTGGTGATGGGGAGCTGGTTGGAGCTTGCTCTATCCGCGAATTTGATGGCGAGTTCTTCTGCTGCCCTGCTAGGATCCCTGTGGGGGGTGATTTTAGGAGGTTTTCCTTTAGCAAAGGAGTTGATGCTCCTCCACATCTGGCCCACAGAGGTGTGAGCATCTAGGGTGGAACACCACTCTAGCCATTTCTTCCTCTTGATGTTGCGAGTCTCTTCATGGACATGTTCTTTGACTGCCTGGAGAGTGCGGTAGGAGTCTTCAGTGCAACGTTTCCTGTGCATTATCCGAATGACGTTGAGCTGGTGGTTGAGTTCTTTAACTCTGTCACAGTAATACCATCTGTCCCGATGAGTGGTGTGTTGTGGTTTGCAGAGGGGGATGGAGGAGTTTGCTGCAGCTTGCAGGGCATGGACTAGCTCGGCCTCTGCTTGGTCGATGTCTTCAGATGGTACGTAGGCTGAAAACCAATTGCTGAGGTGCTCCTGGAATCGGCCCCAGTCGGCCTTCTTGAAATTCCATCGAGGGGGAGGAGCAGGGATTTGAAAGATTTCAGGAATTGGCAGTGTGAGATGGATCCCATAGTGGTCGCTTGTGACCAGGGGATGAACTCTCCATGTGGCGTCCTGCTTTAGGGAATTGGAGACAAAGGTGAGGTCCAGTATTCCACCTCTGTCGTGTGTTGGCTCATGATCGTTGAGCAGGGAGACATCTTCTTGGTCATTCAGCAGGCTCATGATGTGTCTGCCTGCAGCACAGGGGCGCTCATACCTGAATCTTGGGTGGTGCGCGTTGAAGTCGCCTCCTATTACCAAGTCACGATGACTGGCTAGCCCGAAGAGGGTAGTCAGGTCTAAGCTACCTTCCCGTGGTCTGTAAATGTTGTACAGATCTATGCAGCTGCCTTGAAGTTGGATGTTAACAGCGAGGACGTAGACATCTTCGCCGCAGTAGACCGGTCGGGTTATTTCCTTTGCTAATAGGTTTTTCCTGATGAAGGTGGCGCTTCCTCTGTTCTCCCCTGGAGACCAGTGCTGGTAGAATCCATTGTATTCTGAGAATTTTGGAGGGTATTGCTCTGTGCACAGATTTTCTTGAACCATGATGACATCAATGTTGTCAGTCTTGGCTATGCCTTCAAGATGTTGTACCTTGTGTCTGAGACCCTGGGCGTTCCAGTGTAGGATCCCGAGATTAGACATCTTGATGATTTCAGGAGGTGGAGGTGGTAGGAGTGGTGGGTTGTTGAGGCTGCTGGTGGGTTCTGGAGACGAGGGCGTTGGCGACAACGGAGTGGGCTACTTCGACGACTTGATTGTAGGCATCTTGGGTGGTGGCTCTGGTATCGAGGAGTCGGACGGCTGCCTGTACGGCTTGAATAAGAAGGTTGGTGAGCTCGTTTACTGTGAAGAGGGTTTGCTGTTTGGAAGAGGAGGCAGAGGAAGGTGTCTGGATAGGCTGTTTAGGTATGGGGGTATGGGATTTTAGTCTAGGGTCCCGGGACCAAGTGTGGTGAGTGGGTGTGTGTGTGGTCTGAGTGTTCTGGGTTTTGCGTGTGACTGCATTGTGTGTTTGAGTGTTGCGTGGGGTGGAGGTTAAGATCAGCTAATTGGTAACACTGAAGACCGCCAAAGATTTGCTACTTTTTGAAAGTGGTTTAAAATAATAATAATAATAATAATAATAATAATAATAATAATAATAATAATAATAATAATAATAATAATAATAATAATAATAATAATAATAATAGTAATGATAATAATAATAATAATAGTGATGATGATCTTGATGATGATGATGATGATGATATAATAATAATAATAATAATAATAATAATAATAATAATAATAATAATAATAATAATAATAATAATAATGATAATAATAATAATAATAGCAACAATAATAATAATAATAATAATAATAATAATAATAATAATAATAATAATAATAATAATAATAATAATAATAATAATAATAATAATAATAAAAATGATAATAATAATAATAATAATAATAATAATAATAATAATAATAATAATATAATAATAATAATAATAATATTAATAATAATAATCATCATCATCATCATCATAATTTATATGACTCTTACAAAGCATTTCTTGAGCCAAATGTTAAACAATATGATAGCTTTAACTGATGAATATCTTGATACTATGGAAGAGAATATTATCATTTAAGATACTGTTAAATTATTAACAAATATCCAGTCACTGGTTGAGCAAGGAACACCAGATTATTGGGTGCCTGGATCATAGGAAATGGTTGGTGTCAGGAAGGGTTAAAAATCGAAAATATAAAGCCAATATCATCCACCAGTCTCCAAAAGGCTAGTGAGAAACATTGACCACATATGAACATGGGAAAGCCAGCAGATAATGAATATTAAGATCAGTACTACTAAGTACTATCTATGTGTCCAAGTTATTCGGACAAATAAGGTTATAAAAGGCCAATAATTTCGAAAATAGCAGCATAATTGTCTGAAAAACGCCAAAATGGCACTACTGATATTTGTGGATAGGCGCGACAGTGTGTAAATCATGGATACGTGAGTATAGAGGAATGTACACCCTTATTTATCTGCAAATTATCACTGCCATCTATCGATATAAAGATTTTTATTGGTGAATAATCATAATGGCTCATTCAGCTGTTTTCGGTCATCTATGTTGCTCCAATTCCCCTTATAATTTTGCATTTCCTTGGTAGAAAAGGGAGTCCGTGACGTAAAACCGGAGCAATGCATTTCATTATCAGCTGGTGAATTATATTCTCCCGTAACATTGCAATATTCATCATATATAACTAAGTCTGCATTTCAAATTAAAATAAAATTACATTTTTTATATCATGACTGTATTTATCCCAATATTTCAAAATACTGTAGTTACTTTAAGATTGTAGGAAGGATTACATCAATTATACAGTGGCGTATAATGTTTTTATTGAAAATCTGTTGCATTTGCTTCTTTGCCCTTTTCGGAGCCAGATTTCCTAAAAGTATTATATTTTACCATTTACACCATACATCTAATGGTGCCCCCAATGAGTCTGGTGCCATGAAAGGACTTGCCATTCAAAAACCATGTCCTAACCTCCAGGTGAACTTGGTGAACAGAAGTTGTACAAGCAACCTATGGCTTCAACCTGTAGGCTATGCTGAGTAGAAACCAATTGTGTTATGCACTGGGCTACGCAAAGCCCAAAGATAATTATCATTTACTTTTCCAGCATGCTTTTGGATTTAGTTTTCTAATATCTGATTTTGCACGAAGGGTCAACACAAAAATAGATACATTATGCTAAGGATTGCTTGATTAATACCACCTAAAAAGTGAGACTAAGTGTTCTCTTGTTTTTCCAACATTATTTTCCCTTACCTGATATTTTGGCGTAGACATCATGTGTCAGAAGAATTCATAAGGAAATAACACTAACGATTCAGGAAGTATTAAAATATGATGTCTTTAGTGACTTCAGTACTGACCCTTTAAGATATTCATATTAGTAATAAAAATAGTTTAATGTTATTGTTTGCCATTTTATGACTCGTTATTAATCCCCATTCGACTGAGAACAGACACAAACAGGTTGGAGTTGAGGAATTAATGTTGCTGCCCCTTCTAACGCCCCGCGGTGGCCTAGATCGCTGTTGTCTCCTCCAGAGTCGAGTATTCTAACTATTGTGCTACAGATAATCATAATCGTAACTTTGCCTTTAAACATCTTCACTCAAATTAACATTCATATATTGCTTCAGAATCAGTTGATAGATTGTTTTCCCTAATACATTATATCTGACATATTTGCAACCTCTTTATCATTTTGCGATATCACATTTATTGTTAATTTCTTGACTGTTTTTTATATGATATTTATATGTTTCGTTTGCAATAAGTCTTTCTTTCAAATACTAACCCAGATATTCTACATTTTTTGGAGTTTTATACCATTTGCTTCTTGAAGCTCATATTGATTTTAGAAGCATATATCATATATAGTGTATGTAAAGAGCTTCATATTGTTTCCGTTTTCTGGAAATATTACTCATTAAGCTGGTTTAGCATTGACAAATGCTTCCTACTTTTATACATGTTGGGGTCATAATACCTTACTGGGGTATATGTCATAAGACTTTAATTACTTTAAATAAATAAATCTGTCAGTCAATTAGTGAGATCATATGTCTATCGATCTATAGAAAACGTATCAGAGGGAGTCGAACAAGAAGTCGTTTTTGGAAGATAAAGTATACTGTCATGACATAAGAAGTAACATTCACAAATCATCTATGCGGTGAAAAGGTTATATTTTCGAGAATTAAGACCTCAGGAGATATATATATATATATATATATATATATATATATATATATATATATATATATATATATATATATATATATATATATATATATATATATATATATATTTCAAGGTATTAGAAAATATAGGTAATTAAAATACTATTGAAAAAAAAATAAAAAAAAAATAGAATGAGGAGTCGTTACAAAGGCTTTAAGTGTCATTCACCTGAACGCTCAGAAAAAGAAAGAAGAAAAAGAGTACCTTTGTTTACAAAAATGTTGTAGTTGAATTGGATTTCCCCTACCATTCTACAAGCTAGATATTGACGTCAAACTGGTAACTAATTATGGGTAGTTAATGAAAATGATCACTCTTCAATTGCTGTTAGGACTGGGGATTCATTAGGATTATAAATGTTCACTGTTTGTTGAACCCCACTGTCTGAATCTAGGATTGGTACCGCTTGTAGTATTGTAGTACTCTTGTAGGGAGGTAACAAACCTGAGAATCAAGCCCACCCTAGGGCGTTAAGAAGGGCATCCACCCTTAAGTTTTCAGCTCCAATCTCTGTGTCTATCCCCATTCGGATGGTGATGAATTGTGATACAGATAACAGCGACTGTCTATTACTTGGATGGGTGCTGCACCCAACCTCATTGGGGGGGGAATTAAAAGATATAATTCTGTTTGCGTCTTTGATTATAAATCCATTTTGTCTATATTTTGCCCTGAATTACGTAGTGACCAAAATGTGAACTGTTATCTGTTATTTGTAGTTATTAGCCGTTTTGTGTCATATTTAATCCCCTTTCGAATGAGGGTGGACATAGACAGGTTGGAAAGGACTTGCAAAGTCTAATCCAATTGTTAACCAGGTTTAGAGTAGTATATTTAGCTTTTTCTAGTGCGTTGAAAATGATAGTTGTTGAATCTAAGTCATACAGACAATTTCCAACCTAACCGGGTTGTCATGTAAATTAGAACACTATAGATGTTATGGAACAATGGATGAAATACATTTTGATAATCGGACGTGTCTCTATTCGGAGGTGAAAATTTTTTTCTCTATGGTTTTTGATGTCTTTTGTATAAGTTTGAATATGAATATCGTTGGAATATGTATGCTAACCTAATCTAACCTAGAAAATAGTAATTTACAACATTTTTCGTATGGTTTTTGCTGTTTTTGAAGGAATTTAACCTTGAAAACTGTCGTAATTTACTAATTTTTTTAGGTTAAGTTTGGTTAACATACATTTTCCGACAGTTCTCATGCAGTAGGAAAAATATAATTTTCATCTCCTGGGCGATACAACTCCAATTGTAAAAAATTACCGAAAATTTTGTATATTTTGTATTGTATAAACTCAAGGAATATCATAGAAATATCCATTTACTAGATATTATCATTACAAGGTACTATTTTAGGGAAGAATGCTGCGTTAGTATTGACTACATCAAAGGTGAATGTATGTGTACTTTGACGAGGCCATCCGTTTACAAGAGGAATTGATGTTCTTGTACGGATGGTCACTGATGTTCGTTGCACCCATGTTTGTTGTTTCACACTTTTGTCGTCAAAATATTGAGGCAACGACCTTACATTTCCCTCTTTTTTCTTTTTTTTTTCATTAGATGGTGCTAATGGCATATGATGTCATGGCGTTATGACTTCAAGGAATCATTCTCATGCCGATAGCTGTTTGTTTTACGTTATTCTCTGCCAATCATATGCTGTTTTGCCTAATTTATGGTGTATTTTGAATGACCCCTTGTATATAGATGTAAATAAGATAGATGAGAAAGCAAATTTTTCATGTCTACTATTGAACGTGTGAGTTGGGAAGTGTCTAATTGAGGTTCGAGCCCATCATGGCTCATTAGGAAGGGCATCCAGCTTTAATTCCCCAACACCAGCTTGTGTGTGTCCACCCCCATTCTAATTGGGACTAATTTTGACACATAAAACTGGGCTTTATGCCATAGATTACTTAAGATGTTGAAAACTCTTGACACCCCACGGGGGCCTATATCCTCTAGAGGCTAGGCCTTTGTACTGAGTCAGTAACCCAAGTTATCCAACCATATATGGTACAGTGTTAAAGAATAGTTATTAAAAGTATGCTGGTGGTACTAGTGGTGGTTTAAAGGCATAACCCCTTAAAACCCTGTTGGTGTGTGGGATTCCATTATATTCATCACTTGAATGAAAATAGTCTTATAAGAAGATTACTAGCAAAGATTTATTATTTTTTCCACCTGTGCAGGGTAATGTATTGTGTTCAAGTTTTTTTTCTTTGCTGTTTTATGAGTAACTTTTTAATTTCCATTCAAATGGGCATGGATGCAGACAGGTCAAAGGAGGGGAGTTTAGGTTGGATGCCCTTCCTAACGCCCTGCAGTCGGCTCGATTAAATATACACTTGTGTGTTGTTATACATATTTAAAATACTTATTGGCATAGGCCCCTCATTGCATTCGCTATGTGTAGTTTGTAAGCTGTTTTCTGTATATATTTAACTCTAAGTTAACATATATATACAGTACGTACTTCAAAAAATTTAAGTCTTTTATGTAATCATATTTATAGTTCTGTTTGTTAGATATCGCATTGATATTACATGAGCTTCACTAAAATTTAATACTTTTCACAAAAATATTTATCACATATTGATCATTTTAGTGATCTCATCAATGTAAAAAACTAGATGTTTTAAGTTGGAAATACTTTTTTTTATCCATTTAATTGTGCATTACATTGAAGATTGTGTCAACATAATGCATTTCTGTGTTAGGTATTGCATTATTCAGTACCATTCAGCAACCAAGTAGTTATTGATATGCCAAAAGTCCCACATGTTGGTATTATAACACTCAGATAACACGTGATTTAGTTCAAATATTATTTGCATTTTAATATGTTTTGTTCATTAAAAGAACTTCCAATTTTACAAAAAAACATTTATTATTTGCAAATTCTTGTTCAAGTGGAACGTTACATATAGCTTTGCAAGAAGCTGGTGGTTTAAAGGCATAACCCCTGAAAACCCTGTTGGTGTGTGGGATTCCATTATATTCATCACTTGAATGAAAATAGTCTTATAAGAAGATTACTGTATTCAGCAAATATAGTTGGCTGGCATAACCCTAAGAAACAATGGTGTTAAACTTTTACTCACCAGCACAAGTTGTCTAGACCCACCATAACCACTCCAGGTAGTCCAACTCGACTCCAATACACCGGCAGGTTATTAGGTCTAACATTAACTAGGAAGTCCAGGTGCTGCAGTCTACTATGCAGTCGCTTCCTTAGCTCAAGTCTTAGGTGCGTCTCTCAGTCCTCTAACAGCTCTCTCTGACCAGCTGACCCACGTAAACATACCGTCGTGACATCATTATTAAATATCTCATCCTTCTTCCTTTTTTTTTTATACAGTGTCCTGTGTATTCCTTTACATAGTCTATTCCCCGATGGTCTACATTCAAGTGCTATATGTGATATACTATGCTTTAATTTTATCCTTGCTGATGGCAGCATGGAGTTGCTCTGGTGAAGCCCCCTTCTTAGTGAGGCAATCAGCCAGCTGTCCCGGTGCATCCACCCAAGCCACTTCAGCAACCTCCCCACTCTCCAACATCTCACATAGCACTGCTATATCAATCCTCAATCTTCCATCTTCCACATTCCTACTTGAAAGATGGGAATCCACCAGGCTTTTGTTGTCAACGAAGGTCAGAATCCATAGATTTCCACAACCAGATATGTCCTGCAGTATTCTGGCTAGGTACACAGCCGTCTCAAGACAATCCTGTATAGCCAATTCCTCCGTGGACAGAGTGGACTTAACCACCCATCTAATCCTTTTTGACTGCCAGTAGATGGGGCATCTTTTGTCATCATTACTCTGCAAGAAATTGATAAAACCTCCTTGTGACCCACTACCCACCAGGTTAGCAAAGGAAGCACCTGAAATGTACTCAATGTATTAATTCTCAAGCCTTGACATTCTTGGCATATGCAACCGAATGTTGTTTGACTTCACTCTAGATGTGACCTTGTTAAGTTGCAAGATGTCAGTCACTGTTGCCCGGTTACATGCTGCACTCAGTTCACACATATCAAAGGCAATGTCTGAACAAGTATGAGTGGCAATCCAATTAAACTGGCCTACCAGTGCTCTTTATTCCGATCTTTCCAACTCTGACACTTCCCCCGTCTTCACATTTGCCCTTTTACGACTAACTGTCATGGGAGTCAAGGTGGATGCATAATCTAGCTGGTCCAATGTAAAGTTGCCATATTTTTATGAGGTGATGTTCAAACCTACATACTTAAATTCCTTTGACTCAGAGCTTCCAATTAGAAATACTTGGTTCAATTGGTCTATCATTTACTCTTGAACTCTGAAGCCCCCGCCCACAGAAAGTCATCCACATAAATACAGATCACGCCCTCAATCCTGCCTTTCCATCTCCGTTAAAACAATCCTGGGTCCAGTGAGCACACCTGAGTGCCGAGATCTGTTAACTGGTCATTCACTATGAGGTACCAATGACAGGCTGCATCACACAATCCATATACAGTCTTTCGCAGCTCCCATAGCCGGTCATCAGCCAGCTCGGGAGGAGGTCGTAGATATATGTCCCTACTGATTTAATTGCCCTGCAAATAGGCTGCCTTAACATCCAAGGAGTGACAGGTCCAACCCATGCCCGTTTTGAGCAATAATGCCAAACATATGGCTTCCTTTGAGCATGTCGGGGAATCTTTGCGAAGTTCAGCTGTGTCCTCCTCAATTCCTCTTGCCACCAGGCGTGCCTTCACCACCATTTGTCCTCCCTTAACTTTCTCTGTCCCAACCCACTGCTCAAATAAAGTCTTTTGACCGACATCTTCTACCTCCTCATAGACTTTATTGTCCCTCCAGTTTTGTATTTCTTTTTCCTTAGCACACATCACCTCCTCAGAGTTAAAGAGAATTATCATATCTGTACCCTCATCGACAATCTTCCCGGTTCTAAAATCTCAGTCAGATCCTCCCAAGAGATGCTCCTATTGGAATCCCACCAAAAATTGCAACAGTCTTTGTACTTTTCTGTGGCTTTGCCAACCTGGCTCACAACTTGTCCAGGCACCAGCTCACCACTTTCGCTACGAATGCCTTGTATCCGCTGACCTGCAGTATGGCATGAAGGCTGCTGTGGCACGGGCACACCATTGGGCTCTCCTGACCTCTGCCGGATGACGCCATTGTTATCTCGGAACCACATTTTGCCACCAGTGTTAATAAACTTTCACTCACCAGCACTAGTTGTCTAGACCCATTATAACCACTCCAAGTAGTCCAACTCGACTCCAATACACCAGCAGGTTATTATGTCTAAAATTAACTTAGAAGTCCAAGTGCTTTAGTCTACTATACAGTCGCTTCCTTAGCTCATGTCTTAGCTACATCTCTCAGTCCTCTAACAGCTCTCTCTGCCCAGCTGACCCACGTAAACATCCTGTCATGACGTCATTAGTAAATATGGCAGCAGTCGCGACATCATTAGCAACCATGATAACTTACACAAACTAAGAGTTGTTTAGAACATATTTGCTGGCATTACCCTACGAAAAGTTGGTTAATGCAGTGGTCAGAGCGCTCGACTTAGGAAATGATAATCCTGTGTTCGAGTCCACCACAAGGCATTAGGATGGGTATCCAGCTTAATTTTCCAGCTCCAATCTGTGTTTGTCCACTCCTATTAGAATTGGGATTAATAGAGACACTCAAAATAGCAAACAACAACTCCAAGAAAAGCAGGCTCATCAGTATCTTATATTTTCAGGAGAATAGAGAAGACCATATTCATCATATACCAATAATTCTTGTTTGATAAAATTATGGTGACCTTATTAGGTGACGTCCACTTTTGGACACTTCGAGATGACATCATTGTTAAGGATGCTGATTTTGGAGCTTTCAGGTAATTTGATTTGTGTTCTCTGTAGTAATAGTACATACATACGTATACAATGTCCACAATCTCCCTTGTTAGGGGGTGGCCGAGTCAAAGCACACATTCACCAGACGCCAGTCATGCTTCAAACAGTCCTCTCAGCTCCTTGATTATAAAGGTGTACTGTGCTACATATCACTCCCACCATCCTGCCTAGATCACTCTTCTTATCTTCTTAGGGATAGAGGGCTGCTACAATTCCCTCCCACTTCCTTGCTTAGATCATCCACGGGATAAGTGGACAAGGATCTTCTGCCTTAAGGCTGAATGCTACAGCTGCTTTACTAGTACTAGTAATGGTCATCTGTACAGCAGCTCGTATCTTTGATAATATTATCCCCTTTTGTGTTGTAAAATATATCCCATTTCAGACACTGACCCTTATGGTTGCGTGAAATTACCTGCAATCTCTTATTTAGGTAATAGCTGTTGTTTATGTCAAATTATAGATACATGCAGTGCCTGGGCTGGTTTTATACTGGTCCCAGGTTTTATCCTTGCCCAGGATTAGCTTTTTACTGTCTCATATTATTACTTCTTAAAGTGGGCAGTTAACTGTGTGGGTCAGTGATTTCCTATAGGTCTACCTGATTATTCAGCCATTGACTGGAGATCACTGGTTTCACGCAGTTGGAGAGAAGGCTTGGTTGGTATATAGCTGGGCTCTTGTGCTATTATTGTCTGTTGCCTTTGCCTTCCATTAGACACCTTTATGTGTTTCATGATTTATTATATTACAGATACCAAGATAAGAATAATGTCAGCAAAGAGCGAGTATATTATGAAGATAAGAGACAATACCTGGAGGCTCGTGGAGTTATGGTCATGCCCAAAAATAGCCGTCCAGGAAAATTAAGAGATTCTTTAAAAGAGTTTGAGGTAAGTGTATTGACTTATATTGCTGGGGACTGTGATAGTACAGTGGTTAGAACATTCGACTTGGGAAGTGGCAAATCATTGTTTGAGCCCACTATGGAGCGGATAGGGAGGGTATCCAGCCTTAATTCCCGAGCTCCAACCTGTCTGTATCCACCCTCATTCGAATGGGGATTGATATTGACACATGAAAATGGCAAAAAAAAAAAAAGTATCTATTTAGTGCTCATTGTGTTATGTTTTTTGCTAAAATTTGAAAAAAATAATTTTAATAATTTCCATGCTAATTTTATATTTGATGATTGTCACGCCAGTATCATGAGGTATGTACATCTCTGATGCAATACTGAGTTGTACCATTTTATATACAGTAATTTTTTTTCATTTTCTCTTTTTCCTTTTCCTCAAGTTGCTTCTCCTGCTGGAGCCATCTAGTTTAGTTAGAATTTTTTCAGCTAGGCTTGTTGCTTAGCTTATGATAATGTAGTATTTAATTCAGTCATAGCAGGAACTATTTTATGCTTGTTACTGTAGTTATTTGTTTCCTTCAAAAACTCTGTAGTCTACCCATGATACTCTGACGTAAGAACTGCTTAGTATTTGTTCAACTGTTTTTTTAAGGTGGATGTGTTCACAGCTAATAAATATGTCACTTACTATCTATTACTTAACATTTTTAGTTTTTGTTGACAGCTATATATCATCTTTGTGCTCTAGAAGTTTCTCCCCCATCAAGATGGTTCATATAGACTGTAGTGACAATAATATGTTTTACTTTTCATAATTTTTCTTGTTTTTATCAGGAGTTTTTGTCAAAAGAACGTGTGGTATGGGAAGGATGGCAATCGCATTCTGCCTATCAGTTGATTTTTGCCTCCGGTATTATTGCAACTTTGACTCTTAATCCTGTTACAGGCGACTTAACAAAAATTGTATTTGATAAATATCTCATCGGGAAGCTTCTCTCTGAGCATCTTGCTGATGGTAAATTATGCATGCGCTAAGATCAAATTGTTGTAAAGATTATATACCTTTTCGGATCTTGTAAATTAGAGTGACCCCAGGGTTCTTTAGTTATTCATATTTACAAAGCAAAGCACCTAATCTAAGTTACCTAACCTCACCTCACCCACTTCGCTTCACTATTACCTACCTAATCTCTCTTCATTTAACCTAACCCAACAATTTTATGGGGTTATTTAACATTTCATTGGGTTTTGGGGATTATTCATCTTTCCAAGATCCGCCTTTTTTGAATGAGCTTTTAACTTCCTAGATTTTTCATTCAATTTCTCTCATTTCTTTGCTCCAAGAATCACGGGCATGTTCTCTGAAATTTGATTTTATAAAACATTAATGTATTTTTTGTAATAGTGTATGGCATGTTGGAATTGAAGATAGCTTTTGTTTTCATAGCTGTATTATGTACCTATGGAGACAAACAAATAATAAAGTTTGTCTAAACTGACAAACTGAGAAACGGTGATTTTTTAATTGCGACATATTTAAACAGACAAGTAGGGAAACAGATATTACTTGTAGTTAGATAATGAGATAGCAGGCAGATAAATTGATTTCATAGTTTATGAATAGCAACATGAATACACTAAAAGGGAACAAGATACAGAGATAAACAAGTCAGATTAATAGATAAGTTGGTTTATGAATAATAATATATTTAACAAACAAACAGGAAAACAGATAGGTCATATAAATTTTGATATCAATTGCCCAGTTGGATAAATATCATCAAGGCTGTCTACTTAATATGTTGTTAACTCCACTTTGTTATAATAGTAATACAAGTTGTTTTGAGAATCAGAGAAATCATATTGTATACGTTATCAATAGAATATTATTTTGATATCATAAATTTTGGTATTGCAGCCTAATTGTAAGTTTGGAATTGTAAACAAAGATTAATGCATAACTGGAATTGTTACATTTATTTTTAGAGTTGTAAAGAAAGATTAAGACACAATTCTCGCTCCAAATCTGAGACACCAGATTGGAAATGATGAATTAAAATGAAGGGAGTTTTTGCACTTGTGTATCAAGGTAGATAGTTTAATGTGATATCTTCTGAGCAAATGTATTTAATTAGCTTGCAAGCTAATTTATGATCAAAAATTAGTGTGGAGCATTTTCATTTACAGTACAACTCTTCACAGTGTGAAATTGTATTGTAGTGCAGTGGTTACAGCATTCGACTCAAGAAGTGACAAACTATGTTCAAGCCAACCATGGGGCATTAGGAATAGTATTCAACTTTAATTTCTTAGCTCCAACCTTTTTGAGTCCAACCCCATAAAACAGCACCCAGACATCTATTGTAAATTATATATGTATTTCATGTATTTCAGTGGTGATTACAAAACAGCATATGCTGTTTTCTTACAACGAATGTCGCTTGTCTGTTGTGTACCTCAACCGTTCACCTTCAGAAGGTCAAGTGCTTGAACGCCTCTCTCAGTGTGACCCTAAAGTACAAACTGGAGAAGTTGCAGGACCATCAGGTCGTAGATTTGAGAGGAAGCTGTCAGCCAACCTTACTGGTGATATGGTTAGTTTTTTCCAAATAAAGATCCGGATATTGAATGACTTCTGATTTCAGTGTTGAAGGTAAAGTTTCAGATTTTGTCAACACAAAGAGCCTTCTTGCCGCTTTAGGGAATTTGAATGTATATGAGATACTTCAGGACATCAAAGCCATTCTTGACAGTGAATCAGACAGAAAAAATTTCATATACAATGGCTGCAATTACAAGAGGAGTGAACATGTTAAACTAGATTAAATTGATGTATATCAAATTAAATTAAGATGTATTTTCAGGTAGTAGTGTGGTGGCAGACGAGCGAAGACGAAGTCTATCCTTGGAGCCCTTTGGCGAAAGATCGTGACCGAGCGAATGTACTCGTGTACAGCCTCCAT